>BCJJ01000004.1:1983178-2079322 GCA_039545355.1 Trichosporon coremiiforme | reverse complement strand
CCCCCTAACCCCCTAACCCATCGGCAGCGAGCTGCATTCCGCCGACAAGCGACCCCAGTAACGGATGTTGCGACACTTGAGTACTCCTTCCGTGTGAGGTCGTCGACTGCGGCGGCCTTGAAGAGAGAGTCGCGAACGAATTGACACCACCGACACCGTGAGTTAGGGGTGAGACATGCCGTCCTCGAGCCCACGAGTGTGAGTCCCATGACGCCCTGCAGCGGCGGCACAGAGCACGGGGCTGCAGCGCTGGTACCGCTTGAAAGGGAACAGTATCTCCGGCTATCGAGATCTCCGCTAAGCGCGGCGGCCCTTAGATCGCGATATCAGATCTCGACCGCGCCTGCGCGTGCATAGGACCTCACTATTCCGTTGGGGACTTCGTGGAGAATGTCTATCGTGGACACGGGTCGCCTCACGCATCCCGGATTACAACTGCCTTTCACTGTCAAGTGGCAGCTCAAGTCGTCGAGAACGGCATCGCCTGCCTTGGTGAGAGGCCAAAAGCACTGTCTAACGTCCTGTCAGGGCAACACAGAGGGGCGATCTCCCATGTGCCGTTCATGCCAGGGGAGCACGGGTGCCGGTAAGTCCAATCACACTGCGATGGGCGTTGCCGAACGGCGGGTACCTCATTGCTGCACTCGCACACCATTGGGAGGACGCGCAACTGACTGTGAAAAGCTGTGATCCCCGGCCACGCTGTTCGAGACATTGGATATCGTGTACGGTGTTTGAGACCTTGAGCTGCGGCTGCGGACACTGTGTCAGGTGTGTGTCAGCATCACGTGTACCTGATCTGCCGGGCTCGGAGCTGCGATCTGTGAGTCACTCGCAAGCCACGGGGTCGATCATGCCGCCGCGGATCGTGTCTGATCCGCTGAAACAAGTTGCAGAAGCCTCAGCTGTCATGGCACGCGAGAGCTCTTACTCAGCTGCCAAGGCATGTCTGACACTGTGACGGGGAAGCATGACTAAGGGATCTCAGCAATGCCGAGCAACGACCTCGGCGATGCGGGGTCACGTGCCAATAGTCGCCGCAGGGACCTGTGCGGACTGCTTGCGGAGTGCGGAAGACGCCAAGCCTGCGTGTCCCCGTCTCAGCACGTGGCGTTCCTATCGGGCCAGAACGTCACAACGACGTCATAGACGCCGAAACATCGAGTGCGACATGGGATCCTTGGGACTTGGGAAAACAATCGCCGACCGAGGCCGAGCAACTCCCATGCTATAAAGCTGGATACACGGCGCACCACGAATCCACACATTGCACCCCACAACTTTCCCACCACCATGCCTATCGAAATCCCCCAGACCGAGTCCCTCAAGGACATGTTCAGCCTCAAGGGCAAGACGATCGCCATCACCGGCGCGTCTGGCCCCCGCGGGATGGGCATCGAGGCCGCGCGCGGCGCTGCCGAGATGGGCGCCGACATTGCCATCACCTACTCTTCGCGCAAGGAGGGAGCCGAGAAGAACGCCAAGGAGCTCACCGACAAGTATGGCGTCAAGGTCAAGACCTACCACCTCGACACCTCGAAGTATGCCAACGTCAAGATCTTTGTCGACGAGGTAGTCAAGGACTTTGGCAAGATTGACGGATTCGTCGCCAAGTGAGTGATCTGCAGTGCCTGACTGACCTCCAGCGCCGGAGCCACCGCCGACGGCGGCGTCATCGACAGCTCTCCCGAGGCTTGGGACAAGGTCATTCAGATCGACCTGAACGGCACGGCCTACTGCGCCAAGGCGGTCGGCGAGCACTTCAAGAAGCGTGGCAAGGGTTCCTTCGTCATTACCGCGTCCATGTCGGGCCACATTGCCAACTACCCCCAGGAGCAGACGTCCTACAACGTCGCCAAGGCCGGCTGCATCCACATGGCCCGCTCGCTCGCCAACGAGTGGCGCGACTTTGCCCGCGTCAACAGCATCTCGCCCGGTTACATTGACACTGGTCTCTCGGATTTCATCGACCAGAAGACGCAGGACCTCTGGCGCAGCATGATCCCCATGGGCCGCGATGGCGAGGCCAAGGAGCTCAAGGGCGCCTACGTCTACCTCCTCTCCGACGCGAGCACCTACACCACCGGCGCCGACATTGTCATCGACGGCGGCTACGTTTGCAGGTAGACGAGTGGTCAGAAGTACAAAAGCATGCATTGCTGCTATAGACACTGTGATCGTGTGCCGTCACATCCACTTGCTGAACCAGTCGAGCATGACCTGGGGGTCTTTACCGAAGAAGTTGTAGCCGTCGAAGCGGTGCACTGTGCCTTCGATCCAGTACAGCTCCTTGTCCTTGGAGCTCATGGCGTCAAAGATCTCCTGCGTGTCCTTCGGGGCGTCGATGAGTCTGTCATCCCTGACCTGAACGACCTTGGTCGGGATCGTCACAGCGCTCGCGGCACGTTGGGGGGAAAACTGATCGAGGCGCCAACCGGTCTGGTTGAAAACGCCCTCGTCGACGCGGCGGCAAGCTTCTTTGGGGTCCAGGCCCATTCCCTTTGCGGCCGTAACAACAAATGTCTCGATGCTCACGGGCTGCAAGGCGACCATGCACTTGACGTCCTGGAAAGCGGCAGGGTCGTCGCGCATGGCATAGATGGTCGAGTCCGCACCCATGCACCGGCTGAGAAGGCCGATCTCCATGTTCTTCATCTCGGGGTGCTGGCGTGCGTACGCGAGCGAGCCAAGCACATCGCGAGCTTCGTTGTTGCCAATCGACATGGAACCTCCCCACCCGCTCCACGAGCGGCCGTGGTTGCGAAGGTCGTATGTGAGCACTGCATAGCCGGCGTCGTGGAGGACCTTGAAGTCCGGAATGAAGTTGACGTCGACGGCGTCGAATGTGTCATAGCCCGGAAGGGTGCCCGGAAAGCCCCCCTTGTTGAAGGTCATCGGGTGGTTGGCGATGATGAGCCTGTTGGAGCCTTTGCAGGGAATGTACCATCCTTCGAGCGTGACGTTGTCCTTGGCCGAGGGGAACCAGACCGTCTCAAACTCGAGCCCCTGCTCGGAGGGGTAGTGCTGAAGAGGTGTGGGGTGGGGTGGCCCCCAGCTGAAGGTCTGTACAAAGCTGTTCATTAGGGCATTCATCTTATCGTTGGACTGTGTGTCAGTGAATATCGCTTTCTGTCACTTACCATAGTTATTTGATTGTCGCGGTGTCTCTCGGTGGTGGGGAAGGAAGGCGTTGGAAGCAGCCATGATAGCCAGCAGGGCGGCCGTTATATAGTGGGTTCCGTGGCTCTCACGACACCTCACCAGCGATGGCGATGCGTGTTGACAGGGATGCGGACACTGAGTCGGGCCGCTGGGGAAGATGGTGGAGGATGTGGAGGATGTGGAGGATGCCGAGCTGCCGATGTAGAAGGCCGATGGCCCTCCAGCACTACGGCTCACGTGCCTCCACCTCCCTCCACCAGGGCCTCCACCGGCCAGAGTCCGTCGCCGTCGCCGTTCGGCATGATCGACAGAACAACAGCGGCACAGAGGGTCTGAGATGTGCACGTCAATGCTTCGCTCACGAGTCGGTAGTGCGGACGCGAGGGCTCCGACGCCTGGGCTTTTGTTCTCCCGGGGGAACGCTGCCCGCGCTTGCCCGACGCCAAAGCCCAGATCCCTGTGAAAGGGTCACACTGAGCATGACATCACGGGTCAAGCCCCTCCGCGTTTGCATCACCCTACACCAGATCCCTCGCAGCACTCCCTGCGCTCCACATCTCAACAGCAGCCGCCAACGGGACTCCATGCACGGTCGACACGTACCGGCTTCCCTCTATGTACTGAACATCGTGTGATTCCATTGCCGCGATGAGCTCGACCAGCTCGGGACCGGCCCGAGCCGAACACCACCTGCCTTACTGGCCACAGCACTCGTCCGATGGCCCCAGCACTGCGCACACGCGACGCAACCCCCGTGACAGCTCCAAGGACGAGGGATACCATGAGCCCGAGCATGCCGACGGCAACGTAAATCAGTACGCGCCAAGCAGCGCTGCAGTCAGGTCTGATGGACAGACCACGACGCCGTGATGGCGAGCGCTTCGCGCCCCGGCGCCGGGTTACTTACAAGCGCATTCCGTTGGTCAGCACACCGCAAGCCGATGACGGATCTCCTTGGCTTTCCGAAGACGCGGTAGCGACAGAATGGCTCGGGCTCTTCTACAGTGAGCCGCACGCCGACAGAGTCTGACAGCAGATCTCGCCGTCACGGCAACTTTCGCAACCTTCAACGCGAGCCATCAGCTGCGCACGCCGTCTGGACTGCCGTCCTACCTAGCCTACTTCACCGCCATCGTGGCCATGTGGACGGTCCAAGTGCACTACGATATCCGGTTCCAGGGCAACGACATGGTGCATCGCCTGGCCAAGGCGGCGCAGGTGGTCTTGTACATTTATTTGGCGTCCGCCAGCGGGAGCTGGGACTTGTCCGAGCTAGCACCACCATCGTCGGGCACAGCGGGCGACCTCATAAACCACCGCACGTACGCTTCATGTGTAGGGCTAACGGCAGAACTGGCAGCGCAGTCATTCCTCACCGTGGCAGTCGTACTCGCTACGCACTGCGGCTTGCTCGCGGGGCAGTACGTCCTAGGTATGGTTCCAGCCGAATACAGCTGACCCAGTCACACTGCTCGGCCGGCGCGTCCACCGGGGCACGAATTCGACTAGATGGAGCCTCCTCGCTTTGGCTGTTTCCTGCGCTCTCTACATTGCTGCTGGCGCGACTCCAGCGTCGAGCCATGGCCGTGCCGCTGCAAAGATTGCGCTGCTATACCTCGGTGTCGGCGTGCAGTTGATTTGCATTGGGTTGCAAGCGCTGTGTGGAGTGCAAGTGCCAGTACGCGACGGTGTACTAGCGCAGCAGTACGGAGCCTTCAGTCTGACCATGCTGTGAGGCGAGCATCGGTGGCACAGCTGACAACAGGGGCACAGGTCTGACCAGCATTTCGCAAGCGTTCCGTAAGGCGCTCACCGGCATCCAGGCGCCAAGTGGTACTACCTATGCGCAAGTCTTCCTCTGTGCGGGCGTCCTCTATTTCATCTGGGCGTACATGTTCGCAAACTTTCACAAGAAGGTCGAGGCCGACCCGGCACGGACGTGGATCTGGGAGGCACTGCATTATCCGCTGCACTTCTGTGTGCTGGCTCTCATCGGCGCCATGACGAACTGTATCATCGTCAACGTGTGGAGCCGCGGGCTCCTGTTCTCGTACAGGCTCTTTGGGCGCGCCCTGACCGACATCCGCGCCGGCCAGCTCAGCGCAGAACGCGTGCGCAGTCTGGCACTGACGTTTGACCGCCTGAAACTGAACCCCGACTTTGAGACAGAGTACGAGCGCCTGGTCCAGCCTGGTCAGACCTCGGCCGCGGTCACGGTAAAGGCATACCAATATTTTGCCCAGATCATCCACGGCACATGCTCGGTGAGTCGATGCGTCTATCCAGCGCTGACAATAGCAAACTGGAGTGCCCTTGAACTCGGGTCCAAGCAAGCTCCTGAACAAGGTGCTGGATCTCGGCAGCAATCAGACACCAGACGGCGCAATGGCGGATGAGGCGCGGGAACTGATCATGCAAGCAGTCGAGAATGTATTGAGCGACGCCTTCTCGGGTGTCCTGTGGTTGTATCCTGCAGCCGTGAGTGCGCGCTAATGCGTCCGCTGACAGCAGGGCGGTATCCTAATCTTCGCGGCGCTGAGGTCGGTGAGCCGCTTCCACTTCCGCGGACTCGCCGGCTATGTAATCCACGCAGCCATGATCACTGGAGGAGTCACGCTGTGTCTCCTCGGGCTCCTCGCGCTCGGGTCGAAGCAGGTTTGGTTCGATGGCCTGCACTCAGAGGACGTCCATTACGGCAACCCTCTGTACCGGCTCGTATCAGAGAGTATGGGAATCGCAATGGTCTTCATAGTTTATCTTGCGGTGCAGCTGGGCTATATGGTAAGTTTGGGTGCAGTTCGGAGCTGACGGCAGCTTACAATGGAAATTGCGTGGCGCGTGTTCCATGTCGAACGGGAAGAGAGGGGACAGAGCTAGCAGTAATGAAATGCAGTTATTTACGGATCTCAATGCGGTAGTTAAATAACCAGGACTGTATCAGGTCCAGCACTCTGAACGTCGAAGGTTTTGACGCCGTGGCCCGGCCTCGCGGCGTTTAGCGTTGAGGGGTGCTACGTCCACGCAAGAGCGTGGGCCCATGTGGTCGCCCGCACGGTCAGGTGCCAGAACACCTTTCCAAGCGGTTGCCCGCTGGTCACAGTGGCACCGGGGTGACCCGAACAACGAGGAGATGAGGAATGGTGATTGCATCATTCGGATGCAGTGATCGCGTAACTTATTTCCTCCTCCCTTAACTGACGTGTCTCGACACAGACTCACTTCCGGCCATCGCCTACGTTTAGCGGGCAAGACTTTCGGGCCGACAGCACAGAGGTGTAGGACCCGACGTGCCCGACAGCACCTTCGAATGTCGGAGTTCAGGCCTTTGGCGTACACGGATTACTACCTCTCGGCTCGTGGTTTGCGGGCGGCTGGCTCAGCGTTCCGTTTATCTGATTTGCATTGTATCTGATTACGGACTTCGGCAAGCCACGGCCAGGGCCGTACAGTGCCAAGGCATCTGAAGCGAGCTCGCTTAATAACGCCGGGTGCCGCAAGTGGTGCTGGTGGAAGCATCCTCGCATACATTTGACGCGGCGGGTCAGCAGGTCCTCAAGCTTCTCGGCCTTTGCGGCCTTTGACTTGAATGCGTAGACTCAACTTAAAGTAAGCGGTGAATGCGGCCCGGTCCCTAACGCTGACTGATGTCTCGGTCGGAGCAGGCACAGGCTTCCCGGGGTGTTGTTCCAGGCCTGAGTTGCGGAGCGTGGGATGCTCCGCAACGACATATAACAGCGCAGCGAGTGGACCCGAGGCATGGGGCGCTCCATCTGGGGGATGGGTTCAGGGACGTGGACGGGCAGTCCTGGAAAAAGCGGAAATCTTATCAGATTGTGATTGGGTTCGCCGATTCGGTCCCCGAGCCCAATCGCGCCAAGCCGGCCGAAACACAAAAGTGCGTTCACATCAGGCTGCATCCCATGCTACTTGGCGCCAAGTCTCGCACATGAAACCGCTAGCATCGTTTTTTGCGGGATTTTCGAGAGCCACAGTCACACGACACATATAATGCAGCGGGGGATGCTTTTGGTCCTCGCACGTCAGACACCATGCCACGACCAGTTGACGAGGAAAGACAGCAAGAGCTTCGCCATCGCAACGCGTCCAGTCCCGGCAGCGATGACCTCTCCAAGGTGGAGTCCAAGTCGCCCGGCGTTCGCCGAATGGAGGCGATCAACAATGTCTGGACGCGGACGAACAAGGTCTGGTTCATCGTCGCCTTGGTCATTCTCACCTGTACGTCCCTTGGCTGTGACATGGCTGACGGGCAGACACGAGATCCACTGCGGCGACCGTGATGCGGACGTACCAGCAGCTCGCGCTCAACGAGTTCGGTCAGTCAGCCAACGCAGGTCTCGTGGCCACGGTCCGACAAGTTCTCACCTCTGCGTCGCTCCCAATCACCGCCAAGATGGCCGACTACATTGGCCGCGGCTTCATTCTGAACTGCACCGTCCTCTTCTGGATTGTCGGTGGCGTTGTTGTCGCCACATCGCACAACCTTGGCGGATGGTTGCCCGGTTTCCTGCTGTACACACTGGGACACGTCGCGGGCAACGTCATGAACTATGCGCTCTCTATCGACACCAGCTCGCTGCGCAACCGCCTGTTTCTTCAGTTCGCCTTTGTCTTCCCGTCCATCATCAATGTGTGGGCCGGCGGAAGCATTGCCGAGGACGTTGATGAGGGACCGGGGTGGCGCTGGGGCGTCGGAATGTGGTCCATCATCATCCCGCCCATCGCCCTGGGTCTTTACGCCGTCTTTGCCCACGGCTACCTCAAGGCCCGCAAGGCTGGGCTCATTGATGGCATTCCCTCTGCGTGGCGGCTTCTGCGCAGCGGAAAGGCTTGGAAGCATCTGTTCTGGATGATGGACCTTGTCGGCCTGACTCTCCTCGCCGGCACTCTGGCTCTCATCCTACTGCCCCTTTCGCTCGGCGGCAGCTCGGCCGAGGCGTGGAAGACACCCAAGGTCCTGACTCCGCTGTGCATCGGTGTCCTGCTCCTCCCCACGTTTGCCTTCTGGGAGGCCAAGTACGCCCGTCATCCCATCTTCCCCTTCCAAGTGATGAAGGACCGTCATGTCATCATCATCCTGCTGATCCAGTTCCTCAACAACATCGCGACCAGCACGCGTGACGCGTATCTGTACACCACCCTCGTCGTCTCCTTCAACCAGTCGGTCGCCGGCGCGACCCGCATCAACAGCATCTCCGGCTGCGCGTCCTCGGTCACCGTCTTCGTCGTCGCGGTTCTCATCCGCAAGTTCCGCCTCGTGAAGCCCATCGTCATCGCCGGCGTGGTTCTCATCACTGTCGCCCAAGGCATGCATGTGCAGTTCCGTGGTGGCTACTCCACAAGCCAGCTGGCCGGTATCATTGCCGGCGAGCTGCTCGAGGGTATTGGAAGTGAGTGCATTGACGATTCGTAGCTGACCTCAGCCGGTATGAGCGGCCACCCCTCGCTCGTTGCGATGCAGGCCAAGCTTAGCCACGAGCACGCCCTCCTCATCACCTCTTGCTGGGCCGTCGGGTAAGTTTTTTCTCTAAATCCATGCTGACGTCAGTTCGCAAGCCGGTGGCGGTATCGCCTCCGCCGTCTCCGGCGCCGTGTGGAAGTCCCTGCTCCCCGGCAAGCTGCAGCGCGGTCTCGAGGCCGCCGGCGTGCCCGACGCAAAGAAGCTCTCCATGTCCATCTTCCGCAAGCCGCTCGACTTTGTCAAGACGAATCCGCCCGGAGACCCCGCGCGCGACGCCGTGCTCTTCGCGTATCGCGACGTGCAGCGCACGCTGAGCATCATTGGCCTCGCCATCTCGGCGATCCCGATCATTCTGTCCATCTTCATGGACAATGTTCGCCTTGACGAGCGCAAGACAATCGTTGACTCCGACAGCGAGGAGGACCTGACCGTCCGCGAGGCGCCGCTGTACGCCCACGGTGACAGGAAGGAGCTCGCCGAGAGCGAGAAGGACGTCAAGCGCGTTCCTGCCCAGTAGCTAGGCAATCAAAAGATGCATGATGCATCCCATCAGTGTACATTGTAGAACACCGCAGTGCCAAGCCCACTTAACGGCCGAAATTCGGTTGCCAAGTAGCGTGGTCCACATGGGCGGCATCACCGCGGCGATCATCGTTCTGAAGTGGATTTCGGATCCTCCGCTTGTTCGCCGCTCGAGGGCTTCACCGTGAGAAGTGGGTCTTGACGACGGAACCGACCTGTTCACGTGCTATGGCCCGTTGTCGCTAGCCCATAGCCCAGATCTCGCGTCTAGTAGCGATCAAGGACTAGTCCCGTTTTCAGCTTGCCCTCGCGGTTGAGCCAGCCGCGATGCTCTAGCTCGTGCTCTATCTCGTCGCGCAGAGCAGAGGCGTTGCTTTCATCCGTACTGAAGGAGAGCTCGGTGGTCAGCTCCATCCCTGTCCCATTGACGTTCTTGAGTGGAAGCACCTCGACCCGAACCTCGATGTCGTCCCACTTGCCAAACCAGACCTTGGCGGTGACGGGCCCGTACTCCCGCGCCCGTTTGAGGGTGTCTAGACCCCAGCGCTCCTGCTTCCAGTTGGCGATCTTGTCGGGAATGTGGTCGACGAGCAGATACAGTCCCCAGTCTGGGCTCGGGATCGCAGTCCCGTTCAGTGGCCACAGCGAGAGCTTGGCCGAGTTTTCAAAACTGAGGGTCTGCTTGGTTGTGGTCCAGTCGATCTCGGCGTCCTCGGTGAACCCCACGCCTTTGGCTTGGGAGAGGGCCGAGACGAGCCCGTCCGGCACCGCAAAGCGTTTCTTGTAGGTCAACTCCACATCGCCGCCTTCTTTGTGTCGGATGCGTGCAATCCAGCCTTCGGTGTTCAGCTCCTTGTCGTTGGTGTCAAAGTATGCCCAGGTACGTTCCTGCGGGGGCGACTTGAGGGAGAACACAGAGGCGACGTCGGGGCTGGGCTGGCCGGACTGGAGTGCCGAGTCTAGGAGCGAGAACTTGACCTCGTAGCTCAATGGTGTGCAGGCTTTGCTGGTGAAGGACCTGCCGAGCGGTCTGCCGAGGGCAAGGAACGAAATGGCGGCGAGCTTTATCATTGGGAGATGGATGATGATGTTGAGGGCATGTGATGTTTGGCGATGCGCACCATGTCTAGTTTCAGAGCCATGCGGTGCCCAGAGTCAAGTGAGCGTCATTGAGCTCGCATGGCTCACAATCTGTGTTTGGCGAGATTAGCGTCGTCATGTTCACACGACCTGACAACCGTTTCGGGTCCGCTGGCACCCCTGGCTCGGCGTCTTGAGGATCGTCGATCAGTTCCTAGGCGTCCACAAGGTCGCCGAGATACAGTTTGTGATCGACAACCCTGCCCTCACAGCCACAAACGAACACTCCCACTATGCAGAAACCCGCTTCAGTGCAGGAGGATGACGAGGGTGCTGGTAGAGTCATTCGCAGCCCCGTGCCCGGGGAGTGCGCACATGTGCAGACCAACCAAGGGAGCTAGGCACAGGAACTGGATGCCAGAGGATCGATACGACGCTAGTACGCAAGACTGGCTGGCTTACGTAACATAGCTAGTCACGTGATTGCAGGGGATCATGTGTCGCGTTGAACTCGAGTTGGAGGGAACGGACGCCAGCTGGCGTCAGCACCGACCCCGATTGGGCGTGAGGCCGTGAATGGCAAGGCGCCAGGGGCCCATGCAGCATCAAGGGGAGGCGGTGCACCAAGCCTATCAGCCGGTGGAGCCCTATCTGCTTCCGCTGATTCGCCGTGATCATCGTGCCTGCATGCCGCAAACGCCTCCCAACGACCTGCACCGCTATCGTTCTCCAATCGCATCTCCCTCTCTCGTCAGAACTCGACGCCAACTGAGAGACCTAAAGTTGACAGCTCAGGATCTCTGTCTCAAGCCCCTACCAACGAGCGTTTGCCACCCTCTCCCTCTCCAGCCTCAAACAGAGCAGGTGCCTAGGCACCCATCAGGCACGAACCCTGATCTCCTTCAGGCGGATGAGTTGTGTTCCGTGATCACGCGCCCAAGACCTACCCTCATCCCAACGATTTCAGGCAGCGGGTCCGCCCCGCAGTGCATGGAGTGCATGGCACCGCATGGGTCGAGCTCACTGGCCCGTACCCGACGCAGCCGAGCCCCACAGCCAGCGCTAGCGCTACAAAAGAAGTCATGGCGCACTCCACTCGGCCCATCTCTTCCCCCTCATCCACAATGCTCACCCTCCTAACATCGATACTTCTCCTCCAGGCCGCCGCCGCTGACCCGGTGGCCATTCCCCTCCGCCACCGATCCACCTCTGGCCTCCGCAAGCGCGGCTTCGGCATCGAGTGAGTCGCACTGGTATTCACAGCTGACGGCAGGGTGCAGAACGAGGCCCTCGATAGCACGTACACCTTTGACATCAAGGTCGGGTGCGTTAATCTTGAACGAGTTACGCTGACGACAGTACGCCTCCGCAGACCGTCGAGGCGATACTCTCTTCGGGAACCTCCGAGACTTATCTGTTCGGCCGGCCCAACTGGAAGACGGACGAACACCAGCAGGACCCCGGCTTCCTGGGCAACCAGAGCTCGACATTCAAGGTCGTCACCCCGTCCACGGGAGAGGCGAGCCACACTGTTGCGGCGTCAGACACGCTCACTTTCGGCAACGAGACCGGAGAGGGAACATTCGGTTTGTTCTTCCACCCCAGCCCACGCTGATGACAGTTTACAACGATCAGGGCTACGGCAACAATGCAATCTGGGGAATCGGCCTGAAGGCGGGCCACGAGAACTTCGTGCAGAAGGCGGCCGCCAACTGGACCGACAAGCGCATGGGCCTGTTCCTCAGCCGACACGTTTCGGAGCCTGGCAAGGACAATTACAGGGGGAAGATCCCCAGGTGGAAGGATAGTGAAATCATGACTGGGTAAGTTTACAAACGCGGGGACGCCGCTGACCGCCAGCGGCATCAACCAGGCCAAGTACACGGGCGACGTGAAGAGCTACCCCGTCGACGCTGCGTACGGGTGGACCGTCCCTCTGCAGGGCGTCACGGTGAATGGGCAGAGCATCGACCTCGGCGTCGGTAAGAACGGCACCCGTGCCAATGTCTCCACGACCTCAACGTTGATCAGTGGCCCTCGCGAGGTCGTCGAGCGCATCTACGCCCTCATCCCGGGTGCAATGCTGAAGCCCGAGTTGGGCAACCCGTCCAACCTGAGCTGGGTGTTCCCCTGCGAGAACGTGCCCAACATCAGCATCTCGCTCAACATCGGCGGAGACGAGTACAGCATCGCCGCGGTCGACACGGTCGTCGGCGTCGACCACAACAACACCCACGGCGACGGCTGGACCATCCAGTCCACCCCCAAGACCGGATCCTGCGTCGGCCTCTTCCGCAGCATGTAAGTGCTCCCCCTTATCCCTCTTCCCCGGATACAACTGACAGGCAGGGGCCCCAACGCGACCGAGTGGGAGCTGGGCACCGCCTTCC
This sequence comes from Trichosporon coremiiforme, assembly GCA_039545355.1. NCBI lineage: Eukaryota > Fungi > Basidiomycota > Tremellomycetes > Trichosporonales > Trichosporonaceae > Trichosporon > Trichosporon coremiiforme. The sequence continues at coordinate 2,066,689 of BCJJ01000004.1, read as the reverse complement.
TCAAGAACGTCTACACCGTGTTTGACTTTGGCACGCCCGCCGTCGGCTTCGCCAAGCTCTCGGACAAGGCGCAGCCGGACGTCAAGCCGACGAGCGGGGCGCGGGCGACGGCCGTGTCGGGCGCCGCCCTTGCCGCCGCGCTCGCGGTCGGCTGCTTGTGGTAGTGTACTGTAGTTGTGGCTGTCGTACTTGATGCATTAATGGTTCTTTCTTGGCCTGCTGTGAGGGAGAGCGCTGGCTGGCAGTCGGGGCGGGTCGGGATGTACAGCAGGCACAGAACAGGAATCTCACGCCGATGACACCGTCAGCCCCACTGGTGGGCCAGGGAGCATCATGATCCCGGCCCGCGATTGCACAAAGGGCGCGTTCCCTCCAGACTCTACGATGCGATACGCATGCTGCGTCTGGCGAGCACTATGGCGGTGTCGTGAAGACCTGCGGCGACTGCTCGAATACAATACAGTTCATAAAGCTCTGCTCGAAATATACAATGCAGTTCATAAAGCTACAGAAATGAAGTTGCTACGGCCCCGCGCTCTCAAGCCATATGTGCCGTGGCCAACATCCGTGATGCGCATGGCTGGGCATAATGGAGGCAGCCTCCTCGCCTACTACACCTGCAAGCGGATAATGCCATTCGTCCCCTTCTTCGGAGCAGCGGACAGCCTGACAGGAGACGGTGCGTTGGTGACGGCGGCGAGCTGACCGAGGGGGCTGCGCTGAGCTCCTGACGCTCGAGACACGGTTCGCGGAGTGGAAGGTGCCTTGCGCCGGAGCGGCTTGAGCTCCTTGGGCAACTTGGGCTCCTTGGGCAGCCCCTTGAGCTTGCTGAGCATTGGCTTGAGCTTGCTGGGCAACGCCCCGCCCTCCCTTAGGAACGGCCGGCGTTCGATCTCGCCGTTGGCTCCCGTACAAAACGTGATGGAGCGAACAGTGTAGTACATGCTCGCAAAGCGACCAAAATCCTCTACGCACAGCTCCTGAAGCGGTGCGGAGGGAGGGGACGGCATGACACCGCGCGGGGCGAACACGGCGCGATCAGAGGGTCGGTTCGAAATGTTGACAATGTCCGACCAGGAATACAGTGCCGAGCGAGGGGACGGAGCGATTCGGAGCAGTGAGGGAAGCGGCGGCGAGTTGGGTGGCAACTCGGACACAACCTGGCGTCAGCACATCGGGCTACATGTGCGAGACATACCCATTTGTACACTTTGCTCATCAAGCCCTCAACTTCGCGGACATAATGTCTCCAGGTGAATGCGTGCTTCGGGGTCATGTTCGCCCGTTGAACATGGTAGTGCCTTATGCTGCGCAATCGTCAGTACTGAGCGCGCACCTGAACCGAATGCAACGCCTCTGTCGCAGATCATGGCCCAACTCACAGCTCCAGAACCTTGTCAAACGCGGCGAGCTTGAAGCCCGTCTCGTCGACGACGTCTGGCGCGGCGGGGACAGTTAAGTGATTTGGTTGAGGTACAGTGTCCCCCTTGCACCGGGACCAACACCAGCTCGCCTGCTGTGCGGACCATGTCGTACGGGGTGGCAAGAGCTAGACTCGAGGCCGCGAGGTGACGACTGGCTATCGAGGAGGGATCCTCAGGATGAAGATAAGGGACTTAGAGCATACATTCGATAACGAGTACAGAGATAGAGGGGTTCCTTCTATATGTACGTATCGAATGGAGGTTCGTCGAGGATCGAAGTCTGGGGTCCGACGAGCCGTCGCTGAGTCACGTGTCGTGCGAGCGTGTCTTGTGGCGGGCGCAGCACGACAGACCAGACGACTTGACTCGCTGTGTGAAACTCGTGAAAAGGAGGGGAGAGGACCGGCTCGAGCTATTGCGTGTGGGGAAACGTGGTGTCCGGGCACGCCAGGGAGGCGGGATCAACGCGGTAGTGGTCGCTGAAGGTGTTGACACATTGATTGTCGTTGCCCATGACGATGGAGAGTGTGGGCAGAGCAACCAGCCTGTTGCAAGGGAGAAGTAGTAGAGAGAAGGACGTTGGACAGTTGAAAGCCATGTTTGTTTGGGTCGGGAGGGCAACAGGGGCGACCTGCGATAACACAGGCGATAACGCCGTCAGCCACGTGGGATAACCGCGGTTATCTATTCACAACAGCGATTAGATCAGGACCAGCGGCTGAGTGGCGTTGCGCGTTGCGGGGCGCAGCTGGCCAGAATCGGAGGGCAGACCAGGACGCAAAGTGGATCGATCGTGAGAGAACGTGAGGATCCGGGAAGCAATGCGTGCGCGTGCGATGCGTATAAGCGTAACGATGTGTCAGACACCAATGTGTCACTTGCAACATCTACCACCAACCAACTCGTCCCTCGATCATCTGCAACCACCATGCCTGTACTCGGTAAGAGGTGCTGAGAGAGCCCAAGGACCCCCATTACCTTTAACATCCCCCACCCGGCCGCCCCATGCCCCGCCCCTCAAAAACATTGTCATCGATTCTGTCGATTCGCATCCCGACTCCACGGTCACAATTGCGCCCACGTCGGAGCTCGAGAACTACGCGCACGCCAAGAGTCTGGACAACTTTGCAAGTATCAACATCGGAAACACCGACTCTGCACATCGCTGACACGGGCCGCAGTTCGACATCCTTGACCAAGATGGTGAATGTTTAGGTCGACAGAGGGACACCTCGCGAGAGTGACGAGCCCCGAGAGCCTCGCCGCCATGGAGCTGTCCCGCCTTTCGAGCGAGCAATAGCTCGTGCATCAAGTCAGAGAGATCGCAGGCTGGCCAACTCAGACGGTTCACAACACTTCCAAGGCTTTTCGGCCCCGCAGAGTGACGGAACGTCGCCCAGATGGAAGGGGTCCTCGGCGGCCCTTCGCCAAGGTGTTCACCGAGATGTTTGTCCGGCGACTGCACGACGGCGAACGCGATCGTTCTACTTGGAGCGCACGTTTGGACTGGGTTCTCGCCTATCAGCCCGTCGAAGGCGAGCCTTGCAATCTCGTCCATGGGGGCCAGACTCTGGGCCATACGGAGTACAAGAGCCAAGATCTCTGGGCCAAACGAACGCGTGCCTGTCGCCGTCTACGAGACCGACTCCTCCGTCAAGTTCTCCAACCTCTACGCCAACGAGCACGACAGCCCTGGCTTCGTGCATCTTCTGGCTCTCGGCCATTACAATTTTGTTGAGACCGAGGAGCGCAACCAGCTGCCGATGCCCGGTTTGCCGCCTGGTCTGGGCCCGGTTCCGATCGACCTGTCCAAAGTGGACGGGGGTGACATCACAACCAAGGAGTGGACAAGAACGGGGGACAGGATAGAGGTTGTGTGCGACCGTCCCGAGGGCTCGCAACGGCAACGGTCTCCTGCCGGCACATACGCCGAGGACCCGCTCACGCCGCGGCCCAGGCGTCTCTCGAGCAGCAATCTGCCGTTCCGACCACCATCGGTCTCATCCGGTAGAGTCCGGCTCCTACCCCCATTCTCCACAGGGGCGACCGCAAAAGCCGGTGTGTCGACAGGGCACGCGGGGCGAACTGCGGGGCGCAGGACGGCGGCGAGCTAGGTGCCGAGAGCGTAAGCACACCACATGGTGAGCGACCAAGCGTGGCCGCAAGCACTACAGCTGCCAGCTTCGGCAACTGTCTGCTGGCGGCCAAACTCGACGAACTGACCCTCCACGATCCTGCCCCCAAGCGGCCCAACACCAAGGACTGTCTCCTCCCCCTCCGGCACAAGCGCTCATGAGGCGAGAGGTGAGGTGAACAATCACCGACGCGCAGCGGCTGGAGGTGGATACGCAACCGCGCACACCGACGAACGAATATGGACGAATCCTCGTCGAACAGGCGAGAGCAGGCGAGAGGGACATGCTGTGTACTTTAGAATAGGCCGATGTAACTTCTGTACCACTGTACGATACGCAACCGGCCGCATGGCACTCGGCCGCTCTCTAGCTCCCAGTAGCCACGATGAGAGAGCGATCAGTGGATTCGACGGGCCTCACTGCCTGCTCAGCCGGCTGGGTGGCCGGCTCGCTTCGAAGTGCTTCTCAATCACCACTCTCTCTCTCTCTCTCTCTCTCTCTCTCTCTTTGTCGGGTGACCAGAAGGGCCCGACTTTCATGCGCTTCCTTTCCCCGAAGTGCCGTGCGGCCAGGCAACGCGCGCCTACGCGCCCTCATTTTCACGAGTCTCACTCCCTCCCGCGCCCGCGCCGAATCGCTTGACAGCTTAGCCGACAGCTAGACAAAGACAACACATGCATTGGTATTGCGTCGAATTGGATATACATGTACATTGCGACAGCCACGCCGGGCCGGCGCCGAGGGTATCGGGGACTAAATAATGGTTACAAAGTATCGTTCTAGATCAAACACACCATGTCCATGACGCATTCCTGCTCCTGCGAGTGCAGGCTGTCGCGGCGTGCATTGGGCATGGTCACAGGCATGGGGTTTTGCGTTTTGGCCTGGGGCCACACAGGAGCCGTGGCGGGCGCCGACGACGCGACGGAAGATACGGACGAGACGCTCTCGGGACTGCTGGGCGCGAACGTCCGCCTCGTGGCCCAGTCGGTGCGCCAGTCTGTCGGCCACTCTTGCACGCCCAGGCTCACTGCGCCGGCGGCCGAGAAGGTGGAGGACATGCGGCGCAGAAGCCCCCGCTCGGCGGAGGGGACGGGGACGGGTCGGGTGGCCTGCCGCGGGTTCGTGGGTGTCATAGTTGACAGGGACGAGAGGGATGTGAGGCTGCCGGTTGAGGAGGGGCGGCGGAATGCACTCGCGCGCGCACTCGATTCGACGCGCATGCCGAGTTCTTCCCACTCGGCGCTCGGGAGGGGGGTCATGGTGCGCGAGCGGAGCTCGACGGCGTGGTCTTCGAGAGCCATTGTGTGCCACTAGGGGTGGTGGCGAGGTTGGATGCGGGGTGGATGCGGGGTAACGCTCGGATTGAAGCTCGGGCTCGGGTGGGTCGGGCTGTGCGACGGTGCAAGCGGGTTAGGCTTGGAGGCTCAAGTTGTAGTTTTGTTTTGGTGACGAGTGAAAGAAGGAACAGATGAGAGGGTAAGAAGCTGGGAATGCGTGTCTTGGCCGCGTCTTTGTAGACGAATTCGAAGGTGATGTGCATGTGTCCTCGTGTGGTTGCGGATGGCGGCAGAGCACATGACATATGGGACGATGGACAATTTCCAAGATATCGTGGTCGATCTGCGATAAGCATGCCAGGGTGCAGTGGCGTGGGGAGCTCCACACTGAGGGGTGGAGGCGGTGGAGGCTTGGCTCTGATGCGTTGGCTGGTGGAGGTTGAATGCGGGGTGGGGTCTGTATGTCTGATGTCTGGAGTGATCCCGTGCCATGGCCATTGCCGCAAAGTCGCATCCCCGACGGCAGTGGGTGTCCCGTGGCCAGACCAAACGGCCACGGGGATGCATGAAAACACGAAGGCGGCCAGTTCCGCAGTCAGCGAAAGCATAAAGGAGACAGGGCCCCCGACGGCCCCGCAGTGGAGTCGTGAGCGCGATGTCTGTTCCGCTCGGGCTAACGGGACTAGGGCTGCTGTGGTTTGTTAGTTGGGTTGGAATGAGCGCTTAGTATCCGCCAGGCAAATCGAGATGATCGGGCTAGAGGGGAGACCCAATTAGAACATGACGATGACACCGGGTTAGAGAGAAGAGGAGAAGAGGAAGGTGATTTGCGCGGTGGTGAGTGATTGTCCGACAGCAAAGCACAAATCCGGCTCGCACCCAGGAGTAGGGGTGGAACGGGAAAAGGCGAAAAGGGCTGGTCCTATCTGAGGTATTATCTGGTGGGATGCGGATATCGTCGCGTGGCTTGCGCAGGGTGTCACCCAATGGAGGGGGACGGTTGAGTCCGATAATCCTTGGGGCAAGCCAGCGCCATGGCTGATTTGATTTCGACTGGCCCATGATTGGTCTCCCCTGTGTACAGCACGCGGATGACCCAAGGACCACTGGAGAAGTGGAAAGTGCCGGTGGTTAGCTCCGGTTGCCGATGGTTGCCGATGCCCCGGTCATTCTAGCAGCTGTCATTGGCCGGCGTGGATCGGCAAACGCGAACCTGGTCAGCTGACCTCATGTTCGCTGCGCCCTCTTTGCCCCTCTCGCCTGCTGCCCACCCAATCGCCCTGGCTCGCCCTGCCCTCGGCCTTATCCGTTCCCACACTACGACGCTTCATCCAGGTGCAGTCTTCTTCCCCACCGTAGACGACGCGCCCTCACCGTAGACACACACACACACACATGATCGGATCGAGCGACATGCGACGACACCTTGCTGACAGAGCCCATCCTCGCGTTTGCGGTCGGCTCGGATACTGCCATCTCCGGTTGGCTGCACACCCCGCAACCTGTCCACCCAATTCCAGTGTTCTTATTGCCACGCATCCATCTTCCTTCTTGCTTCCTCTCCATCATCCGTCTCTCGTTCTTCCATTCCTAGACTCACACAATGACCCCCAAGCCCAAGTCCTACGACGCCGACCGCCAGGCAAAGGGCGCCGACACCACCTACACCGCCTCCAACGGCGCTCCCCACCCCCATCCCTACCAGTCCCAGCGCGCTGGCAACAACGGCGGTCTCCTCCTCCAGGACTTCCACCTCCTCGAGTGAGTACAACGCGAACAACGGCGAGCCCTAGAGCAGAGCTAACGACCAGCCTCCTCGCTCACTTTGACCGCGAGCGTATCCCCGAGCGTGTCGTCCACGCCAAGGGCTCCGGTGCCCACGGCAAGTGGGTCTGCACCGACCCCCTCGACGACCTCTCCATCGCCGGCCTCTTCAAGAAGGGAGCCGAGTGCCCCATCACCATCCGTTTCTCCACCGTCGGTGGTGAGTCTGGATCCAGCGACAACGCCCGTGACCCCCGTGGCTTCGCCGTCAAGTTCAAGACCGAGGAGGGCAACTGGGACTTTGTCGGAAACAACACCCCCGTCTTCTTCCTCCGCGACCCCACCAAGTTCCCCCACTTCATCCACACCCAGAAGGTGAGTCTTGAAGCTACGTGTCTCCTGAGCTGCAATCTGACTCCCAGCGCCACCCCGCTACTCACCTTGGCGGCGGCGATGACGCGACCATGTTCTGGGACTACCTCAGCCAGAACCCCGAGTCTGCCCACCAGGTCATGATTCTTATGTCGGACCGCGGTATCCCCGACGGCTTCCGTCACATGCACGGCTACTACGGCCACACCCTCAAGCTCGTCAAGAACGACGGCACCTGGGTCTACGCCCAGTTCCACCTGATCTCGGACCAGGGCATCAAGACGCTCACGAACGAGGAGGCTGCCCAGAAGTCGCCCGACCACGGCCAGAAGGACCTGTACGAGGCCATTGAGCGCGGCGAGTACCCCTCGTGGACGATGAAGGTCCAGATCATGACGCCCGAGCAGGCTGTCGAGGCCTGGGAGAAGAAGCAGATCAACGTGCACGACCTCACCCACATCTGGCCGCACAAGGACTACCCGCTCCGCACCATTGGCAAGATTACGCTCAACGAGAACGCCAAGAACTACTTTGCCGAGGTCGAGCAGGCCGCCTTCTCGCCCTCGCACATGGTTCCCGGTATCGAGCCCTCGGCCGACCCCGTGCTCCAGTCGCGTCTCTTCTCCTACCCCGACACGCACCGCCACCGTCTCGGCGCCAACCACCACCAGCTCCCCGTCAACCAGCCGCACACCAAGTACGAGGGCTCGTCGTTCCAGCGTGACGGCCCGATGGCCTTCTACAACCAGGGCTCGCGCGTCGGCTACCTGCCCTCGGTCGACCCGCCCAAGTTCTCGGACAAGCGCGTCAACCTCGACAAGGTGCACGGCGGCTTTGCCATGACTGCCGTCACCTACCTGTCGCAGATCACGCCCGCCGACTTCAACGCCCCGCGCAACCTGTGGGAGAAGGTCTTCTCCGAGGGCGAGCGCAAGCGCTGGATCGAGACTGTCTCGGGCCACATGTCGACCGTCAAGGACAAGGAGATCATCAAGCGCCAGATCGCCATCTGGCGCGAGTGTTCCGAGGACCTCGCCTCCCGTCTCGAGAAGGCCACGGGTGTCAAGGGCTACCCCGGCATCAAGGGCATGAAGTTCAACGGCTCGGTCAACGCTATGGACTCCAACATCATCCTTGCCAACCACAACTTTGAGGGCGGTCTCGGCAACGCCGGCCCCTCGGCCAAGCTCTGATAGATGCGGTCACCATAAAAACGGGTTTATGTTTTCTCTCCACTCTTTGTATCCATGAGATGAATGTCTGAAGTTTAGCAATGGTACACGAGCAGGCCGCGTGAGCGGGCTGCAATTCGGTGATACCCTCCACTGATCGTGAGCACGATCGCCGCCCACAGCCCGTCTCCCCCCACACTCTGTGCGCTCTTAGCTGATATCTCTCCTGCACTGAGCATTGATTCGGATCTCCGTGCGGGCGAGCGCTTCGCCCACCTTCTTCTGTCCTACTGCAGGGGCAGGGCCGACCTCAGCCTCATCGGCGTCCAAGCATAATTCTCGGCCATCCGGCTTCTTTGCGCCCCTACTGCTGCTTCCTTCCTCGACCCATGCAGGGATCTCTCCCCCGAGGCCCCCGAGCTCTTGTGTTCGGCCACACCTTAAGTTGTACCACGTACGATGCACAACAAAAGCCGCAAGCATACGTAGAGCATCACCACGGCGCTAGGCCTAATCGAGCCTTCAGCAAGGCACATGGCCCTCTCCCTCCCGCTGTAGCCCGCTGTAGCCCGCTGTAGCCCGGCGAGCTAGTGTTAGTGTGGCGACTAGCGTTCTCTTCACCGGCGAACGCGTCCAAGGTACCCAAAGTTCCCATGGCACTTTGCTCATGGACATGCACGCTAGTGTCCTTTTGAACGACCGGTAACATGCATCCACTGCAGCCGGACCCCTCGTAGATTTGCAGCATGGCGTGGTGCCGGGGAAGCGAGCAGGAGAGCAGACATATGGGCACACGAGTTCGGAGCTGGGGAGGTGGCGGGTTGTCGCGGTGGCCCCAATGAGCCCCAGCATCCCCAGACAGCAGCGCAGCACGCGCAGCAGGCAGCTCGCCATTGCAATGTTCGACGCGCGCTCGCACGACCAGACGCGTAGTTTGTGATGATTACATGCGTGCTACAGTAGTTATGTCAACGAGAATGTCCAAGGTTCCTCCTCCAGTGTCTCCGTGGTCTCCATTCTCCTTCCTCTCTGCTTCCTCCTGCGACCCCCCGCCCCGCCTTCGGCATTGCCCACTGGCGGCTACGGCTTCTGGACCAGGTTGATCCCCACCCGTGTCGGGTCCACCACGAGCGCCTCGCCGCCATACTGTTTCCCGTCCGTGCAATTGGTAAAAGTGCCAGGGATGAGCATGGCCCCAGCCCAAGCCCGAATGACCCCCGTGTGCCCCGGGGCGACGTAGAATTTCGCGTCGACCTGCGGAAACTTGGCCGCGCCGACGTACGGCTTCCCGAGCTGCTTGACGAGGGCCGTAATGTCGGCGCCGATGGTGATGTCGTTGGGCGTGCTGAAGGCGCTGCGCCACTCGGCGCCCGTGTCCGCCGACACGGGACAGGGCGTGAGATCGGTGCAGGCCACCTCGGGGGAGATGGACGTCCACTTTGTGCCGTGCTCGGAGCGCCAGTCGGATTCTGGCGCGGGGGCGAATTGCGTGCACTGCACCCCCGTTCCGGTCGGCACGGCGCTGACGACGCCAAGCAGTCCGAGGGCCACAGTCACCATGGCGAGCACGGAGAGCCGTGGTCGCGGAGCGGACAGGGGGGCAGACGAGAACTGGTCGCTCGTCGACGTGCGCACCGACACGCCCTCGAGCACGCAGGTGTCGATGTACTGCCCCCTCTGGCCGAGGCAGTGGGCGAGCTCGTCGATGTGCGCCGTCTCGCAGGTCGGGTTCACGTCTGTGGAGATGTTGGAGGAACAGCACGCGCCCAGGGCCTCGGTCGCGCCAAAGGTCGCGTTGGCGGTGCAGGTGAAGAAGAGGCTGCGTCCCATCGTGGGTGAGTCGAGGTAGCGGCGAGACGCTGCAGGTGTGCAGGAGGTGCGCGAGTCACTGGGAAGGAGCGGCGTGGCTGAGGTTGCGCAAGGGACGAGATGAGTCGCGAGGCGCGTAACAAGTGTGAGTGTGTCGGCCCGCACAAGATACGAAGCTGATGAGTTGAGATGATGAGATGAAGATGAAAGGAAGTGCACACACGCGCTTCGAACGAAGGCCTATATTAAGTTTCTCTCATGCTCAAGCATGGCCAAGTTGGCCCAGCGGGCCGAGAACAGTATGACGCCGAAGGTCTGGAGACCGGCTGAACCTCCTGAGCCCATGGTCCATGTACCATGGACCCTTCACCCCCGCGCGGGGACGGCATCAGCACGCAGGGTGGCCGGGGTGGAGCCGGCAGGCAAGAGGCAGACGCCTAGAACACTAAGAATCTGGAAAGATCGAACCCACATGAGTGAGTGATTCAGTAGCCGGCTGTCATGGGTGGGTTCCCTCTGCAGGACCGTGGGCCGTGGGCCGGTGGTTGTCCCTATTTCAAGGACCCCATGCTGCCGTTCGCGCGAGATTAGCACAAAACTAGCACGGCTTAGGACTGCGATAGTGCCTCATAGTCCCAGCTTCCTAGCGTCAGATGGACACCCCTTCGAGGACCCCGAAGTCGCCGCTTCGGGTAATTCATCAGCTATCCGGCTGGACCGGGCTCCGGACAGGTGTGCTTCGCTTAGAACCCTGGTGTGGTCTGGGTATGGGCGGTATGGGCCGTGTTGCAGGTTCTGGCGTCGCACTCCCGCGACTCTGCACAACCCTTGAAGCTTGCGCTCTACTGCGCACTTCGTCCATGCGTCAAGAACAAGCAGGAGAACCCTGGGCTGCGCGTGGCCCGGCTTTTGTACTTGTTTCATCACACCGTCTTGCGCAGCTGACCCTTCGACTTCCAATCAGAGCATCCATGCATGGGCTCCAACTGCCCAGCTGGGCAGGAGTGTGAGACCGGGGTGGTGGGATGCAAGAGGCCGAGAATGATAGCGGTGGACACCGAGAGGCTGAACTGACAATCTCCCCGCCCCCCACCTGCAAGAGAAAACTTGGCCTGCATGGATTTGTACAACTTGACTGATCCTCACAAACTACTTCAGTACGGCAGCCCATTGCTGTCCTTCAGCTGCGCCGTGTCCGTGATCTCGGTGATGTCACCACGACACGCGGCCGTGTAGTCAATCTCGGCCATGCGCTTCTCCAGCGCCTCCACGACCGCGCTTAGCGGACAGATCCCGTCCTCGTCCTCGTCGCACCCGTCATACCGCTCGTGCAGCGGCACGACGGCGTCGTTGATGATGAAGCGGATCTGCTGCCCCTCCGCCCCCTCGCAGGACAGGACCTGCGCGACAAAGTTGGTGTTGAACGGAACAAGAGCTGAAGAGGTGAAGACGCGCCCGTCGACGCGCCTGTCCAGCGGCAACGCACCCGAGTGGATCGGCAGGTTCAGCGCCGTGAACGTGCTCATGATGTAGGAGTCGTGCGACGCATCGGCGTAGATGCTCTGGTTGAGCGGGAATGTAGCGGGGTTCCCATCCAGCGTCGAGTTCGTGCTGCTGTCGTATGTCTCGATCGGCGTGTGCGTCAGCCGCGCAAGGAATTCCTGAACCCAGCCCTTGCCCTGCGCCGCTGTCGTCTGGCCTCCGGGCCCGTTGCCGTAGAAGAACATGATGTCCCACGCGTACTGGTACGAGAGGAACTCGTCCTGTGTGAACAGAGGGCAGAAGGCGGAGTACCCCAGCGCGAGCGTCTCGTAGCTGCACAGCGACATGAGGGTGTACACGTCCCCCGGAGTGAGGGTGTATCCCTGCAGATCCTTCTGCAGCCGCTCAGCCGTGGCCGCAAACGTGCGGTTGACATACTTGGCCATGCCGAGTTTGCTCGCGACGACATCGGCGTCCGAGTTCGGACACGTCCCGCCACCGGGGTATACGGTCGCGTTGATGCCCTTCTCCTCGATCGCGATAGACATGGAGAACTGCTTCTGGGAATCGCGCCCGAAGAAACCCTGCCCGAACGCCTCCATCGTCTCGACCATGCGGTCGATGCTACCCGTGCGGAAGACGGGGAGCTCGCCCCGCGAAGTGAAGTCGTTCAGCAGGTGGCCGTACGCGATCCGAGAGCGGACGCCGAGCTCGTACAGCTGCTGCCGGCCGAAGGGAACCAGAATGTCAGAGCCAAGCTTGTACGTCCAGTCATTCAGGAAGGAGAGGTCGCCGGAAGCCTTCAGCTGGCCAGACTGGGACGCGTTCAGGAGGCGCGTTGCGAGCAGCTCGGCATTATCGCCTGCGGTCGGGTATCGCGCGCCATGTCGGAAGAGGAGGTGGACGGCATCCAGATGGCAATGGCCGGGAATGACGGGGGACGAGTCGGCGTCGGCGCCGAAGAAGTCGGAAGGCAAGCTGTACCGCGGGGACAGGTATCCCCAGTCGTAGATCGGAGAGCGGTTCTGGTGTTCATCAGCGATATGCCGTCGTTGCCACCCACCTTGTCTTTCTTGCCCTTGTCCTTCTTCTTGCTGCTGCCGCCGTCGTTGTTCTTACCCCTGCCTCCGTGCGAGTTCTTAGCTTCCGGGAGTACGACGGGGCCAAATGGCTGCTGCACCTTTGGGAACTGGTCCGCTGGCGAGGTCACTATCGCGTAGGGCTGGGCACCTGTGCGCGTGACATGCGGGTAGCCGACGACTGTGCGGTCGGGGAACAGGCCGCGGTCGACCGTCGTGCTGCCCGGCGGGTAAACGTCGGCATAGGTGCTTCCGACTATGCCGGCCGGCGCGGCGGATGCCGTTGAGAGGAGGGCGGTGAGGATGAGTGAGAGCATTGTGTTGAGGCTTCATCTCGATCGAAGGTGGTGGCTTAAGTACGAGGCGTCGGGGTGCTAGCGTGACGGTGCGGGGCGGTATCAGCTGATCGATCGCCGGGTTAGCCGATACGGTGCCCGGTGTTGTGAGTCGTGTGAGCTTTGCAAGTCACATCTTCCCAGCCCACCAAGGGTACGAAGCTGAAGGGCCATGTGATGGTGGATGGAAGGGTCGGAGGGAGTCCGAAGGAGGGGATGGAAGGTGGACAGTTGTGCGAAGAGTCATTCCTCGGTATCTTGTGGGCGAGTCGGACATTTTCCGCCCTCCACCATACTCACTCCACTCTGGGGTCCCGCATCCACCACCCCTTTCTGAAATTGAGCACTGCTCGATCATGTCAGCAGCGAGAGCGATGCAATTGGTGGCCCGAGCACAGAGAACGATCGCCTCCCTGCCGGAAGGGCAGATCACCCTCCAAACTTTGTAAGGCATAAACGCTTTGAAGCCTGTTCCCCATCATCCCTCCTGCCCACCATGCCGTACACCATGCTCGGTCTCGGCCTCTTCCTCCTCTCCCACGTCGCAAGTCACACGACCGTCATCTACGACTTTACATCCCCAGACTTCAACCTTAACTCAAACTGGGCCTTCTTCCAAGCGGGTGACTTCGTTGGGAACGACGGTCACGTCTCAGTCGGCAAACATGGTCTCACCGTCGTCTCCCCTGGCACTGTCGACGGCCACCCTGCCTACACCCTCGAAGCCGAGAGCGACCTGGACCACGTCAAGTGGCTCGTGACGGCGAACCACACCGCGTCCTCGGGCTATCCCGGCTTCGACACTGGTCGTCTCACATCTTGTTCGGCCCGTCTCCGCGGCGAGATCTACGGCGTGGAGGAAAACGACCCTCGCCCCGCCTTTGTCGCCTCGGTCAATGGCGACTTTGAGCGCTCATTCATGTTCGACTTTGCCGTAACCAACGACGTGGTGTACGCCCTATACGAACGCCTCCCCTTCGCCCGCACAGAGGACAACCACTACGCGTCGTTCACGTACCTCGTCCGCGCCGCTGGGCGGTCTCCGGAAGACTGGCACGACATGCGCGTCACGTATGACCGAGCCGCGCGCACCGTGACCTGGTACTTCGAGGGCGAGGTGGTGCTCAAGGTCGACAAGGTCGGCCACTACCTTGGTCCCGAGCACGAGAGCGATCTCTACATTGACCGCGGAGGCGAGGAGGAGGAGGTCCCTGAGCTCCGCCAGCTGACCTGCGGTATTGGTTCGTTCTCGCTCATGGACAGCACGGTTGACGGCAAGCCTGGTCTCGTCCGCCTGGTCGAGGCAGAGGGGTACTATGTCCGTCCTGCCGAGTTCCTGGATGGCGATCGCCTGATCGGCCAAGGCACGAAGCTGGAAGTTGCGTCCGTCAGCGTTTCGATCGAGGAGGAGGAGAACGAGAACGAGACTCAGCACGACGAGCTCTGAGAAGGAGCCGCACTCGTGCAACACATGTTGATACCACGTTCGAAACTCTGCCGCCGGCGCCATGCATGTTCATAGGCCTTGGCCTCTCACGTCACGTCATCGTCACTCCCACTGCACTTCCACAGCACTACCCCGGCGCTGACCTCGCGCTAGAAACGGACTCGTGTTCGATTCGGCCGCGGAGTCGGAGCCCTTCCTCTCAGCAGTTTGCAGAACACACCCTCGGCGTCTTAGATTCCGACGGACGCCACTGATCCATGCGCCAGGGTCAGCGGGCAATCAATCCATTGTCTTTGCAGTCGGCGGCAACGTATCGGCAGCCGATGCTCGGGCATGGCGCTTGATTGCGTGGGACCGAGGCGCGGGCACGCTCGCCGCGTTAGTCCACAGTCGAACCGGCTACACCGTCCCGAGCTCGCTCTACCGCCGCTAGTCATTTCATTGATTTCTTCAACTTATCTTGAACGTGACAAGACGGAGACATGCACTCTTGCAACCACACCACCCACACTCACCATGTCCGACGAGGATAACCAGAACCCGCTGCATACCATGGACTTTCCCAGTCTCGACCTGGGGCACGCGCCGTGCTCCCAGCGCACGATCGATCTGGGCGACATGGAGGTGTACGTCTACGGCCTGGACGAGATTGCAAACTCGAACAAGGACATTGCCGCCGTCGTAAGGTCCTGCGGGTGGCGACAAATGCTGACGCCAGATTCTGAGTCACGGCTGGGCGAACAAGGCGAGCCAAATGGCCAACATGGCGCACGGGCTCATCGGCGAGATCCGGCGGTTCCCCGCCGAGCGCGACGTGATCGTGCTCACGCTCGACCAGCGCGGCCACGGCAAGCGGCGCGACAAGGACAAGCCCGACCCGCTGTGGTGGTACGACAACCCGGGCGTGCTCGTGAACATGGTCACGTTCCTGCAGGGCGCGGTGCAGGACCACAAGCTCATCATCGACAACATGGAGCAGTACCTCTTCCCCTATGGCGAGCGGCGCATCGTCGAGTGGATGACGTGCGGCGTCAGTCTCGGTGGACACGTTCAATGGCGCATGCTTCTGGAGGAGCCGCGCGTCCGCGTCGCGATCCCCATCGCGTCTGTCCCGAGCGACGCGCTGCACAAGCTCCAGGTCGGGCGGTTCGTGCAGGACCACGCTCTGGGAACGGAAGTGCACTACCCGCCTGAGACGCGGCGGTTCTACAACACCCCTGTGCCCGAGGGCACATACGTCGGCAAGAAGATCCTCGCGATCAACGGCACGGGCGACGACCTCTGTCCCCCGGAACTCGGGGACCCCGAATGGGGCCGCGTCGTGGCTGAGGCGGGGCCCGGGAACGCGGTCCGCGTCAAGGTCCAGGACGTGGGACACATTGTCACGCCGCCGATGGTGCGCAAGTCCGCCGAGTGGCTGTATCGCTGGGGCGTGAGGGGCGCTGCGGAGGATTCGGCGCGCCTCTAAGCATAGACAACTTTTATAATAACCTAGAGATAGAGCTCGATGCATCGTTTCGAACGGATATCAGATCTCCGCCAGCCACGGCAGGCACGAGCGGGTGAGCGGCGGCCTCGTCCGACGGCTGTCAACGGGCGCCAAGTCCAGCGCCCCGTCGTTGCCCATCTCCTCGCCGTTGCCCACTCGAGATTGCTTCTGCACGGATGCGTAGCCATGAGTTACCGGGCATGCCGGGGCTGGGCGTGCCTGCTGTCTTATAACGCGGTGACACCAGTCTGATGGCCCCTCCTCATATCACTCACGATGACAGACGACATTGCAATCTACGAGTCCGACTTTCCAAACCCCTTCCTGCCCGAGATCGGGCTATTCGACTACATCTTCCCCGCTGCGCAGGGTATCGGACTGCACAACCCTTCCTCGATTTCCGACGACGGCGTCGCGTTCATCGAGGGCCACAATGGACGGCAGCTGAAGCGCGGCCAGCTGCGCGACACGGCCCTCGGGCTGAAGACCGGCTTGAACGCGATGGGTGTCCGTCGAGGCGACGTCGGATGTCTCTGGGGTCTGAACGGGCTCGAGTGGATCATTGCCGCGTACGGCCTCCTCGCTGCCGGCGTCACGGTCACCCCGGCCAATGCAAGCTACGACGTGCACGAGATTGCGCACCAGGTCAACGACTCGGGGGCCAGCGTCGTCTTCGTCTCGCCCGACAACCTGCCTCAGCTCATGAAGGCGCGCGAGCAGTTCAAGACCCCCATGTCTGACTCGCGCATCATCGTCCTCGACACTAAGGGCCGGGACGGGTTCAAGAGTTTGTATGACCACGTCGGCGCGCCGTCCGAGGCGGAGCACTTTGACGGCCTCGAGTCACGCGCGACCGCCGTCCTGTGCTACAGCTCTGGCACGACTGGATTGCCAAAGGGTGTCATGACGACGCACTACAACCTGACGTCGCAGATCCTCGCTTCCCAGCCGCTGTACCCCAAGTTCGATCTGCCGGGGGACTCGATGCTGGGCTTCCTCCCCATGTCGCACATCTACGGCTGGATCGCCCTCCTCATCCAGCCCCTCACCATCGGGCTGCGCACCATCATTCTGCCCCGCTTCGACGAGATCCAGTTCCTCACCTGCGTCCAGAAGTACCGCTGCACGCACAGCCTGTTCGTCCCGCCCATCGTGCTATTGCTCGTGCACTCGCAAAACGTGCCAAAGTACGACCTCTCGTCTCTCCGCATCGTGTCGTGCGGCGCGGCCCCGCTCAGCGGCGACCTCATCGACGCCTTCAAGCGCCGGTTCCCCCGTTGCACTATCTCCCAGAGCTACGGAATGACTGAGACGAGTCCCGGCATCTTCCTCGCCCTCACCGAAGACGCCGCCGCCGGACACCTCGGTATCGGGCGCCTGTGCCCGACGTACCAGGCCCGCCTCGTGCGGCCGGACGGGACCGACGCGCCCGTCGGCGAGCGCGGCGAGCTCTGGGTCCGCGGTCCCTGCGTCATGAAGGGGTACCACCGGAACGAGGCCGCGACGAGGGGCACGATGGAGCCTGGGGGCTGGCTGCGGACGGGAGACGTGCTCGTGCGCGCCGAGGATGGGCTGTGGGCCGTGGTGGACCGCGTTAAAGAGTTGATCAAGTACAAGGGCTTCCAGGTCGCGCCCGCCGAGCTGGAGGGGATCCTGCTGCAGCATCCTGCCGTGCTCGATGCAGGCGTCGTAGGTGTGCAGGACGACAGCCAGGCGACGGAACTTCCCCGTGCATACATCGTCACGTCGAGCAGGGAGGATCCCGCCAAAGTCGCGAAGGACGTGCAGGCGTGGGTTGCGGCCAGGGTCGCGCACCACAAGGCGCTCCGTGGCGGCGTGCTCGTCATTGACGCCATCCCCAAGAGTCCCTCGGGCAAGATTCTCCGCAACATCCTCCGTGCGCGCGCAAAGGAGGAGTTCCAGCCGGCAGGCAAGCTGTAGCTGTAGTGGATGTATGTTATCCGTGCCTAGCCCACAGGTCCACCTGACGCGGCTGACTTACGTACCGGGCGGTGCGACCTGGTACCTGACCTCCGAGCGCGGTATATAACTCTGACGTCTCAACGCAGAGTGCATGCATCCCCAGCCCGCCCAGGTTGACATGACGCCCCCTCCTACGATACTCGAGGCGCGGTGCGACGTGTGGACGTGCGGGGGAAACATACCCGACCTCTCCCTCGCGGAGGTTGAGTCCATCCTCTCCCACCCAGACGTGGACGGATACGTGGGCCAGCCTGCGCGCATACTCCCCACGGCGCGCTTCATGGTGACGCTAGCGCAGGACTTTCTCTCCTGCTTCCTCGACGCCGTGGGCTGCCTCGACCTGGCGCTGCGCCGCGATCCATCCGCCGCCGGGTTCGTGACGATGATTCTGTCCCGCCTCCCGCCCGAGCAGTGGAGACTGGGCCGCATGATCGTCGACGGGTGTCTTGAGAATCTGCCTGGAGACCGCGAACGATTGCGAGTAGTGATATCCCGCGGCCTGGCGCCGCGAACGGACATGGCAGAGTTCAATACCTGGCACGACCGGGCCAAGGCCGCGCACGCCAGCGCCGACTGGTTCGAACGCCGAATACAGCGCGCGAAGAGAGACGTCGCCGCCGGCGCAGACTATGACATCCAGTCGCTTGACCGGATCACTGTGGGGTGTTGCCTCGCCACGACGGCGAATCTATGCGCGGACCTGCAGCGATCCATGGAGCGCATGGAGGAGGCGTTCCGCGGCGAGCACGCGCGGATGGGGCGCGGCAAGGGGTGTGTCCTCATGTAGTAAAGGTGGTATGCATGTGACGTGGTCAGCGGAGGCGGGCTGGCCATCGCCGCCGGTGCCTGCACTGCCCCGGCGTAAGTGCTGTAAGCTCCGTACCTGGATCCGACACGAGGGAAAGAGGGTATATAACGCTCGTCCGGCATGCCTGCCCCCTTCAGCTACCAGGCATCACCATGACCCACACCGCAGAGGACGAAGTACCAAACCTACGCTCGGACGACGTACAGACGATTCTGGCGAATCCGCCCCCCATGGCGTGCCACTTCTCCGATCCCGCCAAGATCGTCCCCATGGCCCGCTTCATGGTGACGGCGACGGAGCAGTGGGTGGAGTGCTACGTGCGTGTGCTGCGCGTATTCGACCGCATCGCCGAGGACCCGACCGCGACGCGTTTCGTGCGCCGCGCCGAAACGGGCCTCCTGCCTGTGCACTGGGACTGTACCCGGATCATGATCTACGGCTGCGCGAGCAACATGCCACAGGACAGGGGCCGGCTCGAGGCCGCCGACACTGAGGCCACGGGCCCGGAGAAGGCGCAGGCGAGAGAACGCCTCGCCGACTTTGACGGGTACATGCGCCGCCTGGGGCGGGCGCAGGAGAAGGCGAACAAGGTTGAGAAGGACATCGAAGACGCGTACGCCGAGTACAGCGCGGATCCGATTCCGGACGGCGAGGACCCGACGGCGGGGGTCAGTCGCGACGCCCTCGCCACCGTTGGCGCGGCGGTGATGCAGTTCGAAACGGACGAGAAGGCGTGTCGCCAGGTGTTCCTCCGTCTTGCAGCTGCTGGGTGTCAGTGCGCAGAGTGCGGAGCTTCCGTCAATCAGGAAGCGACGCAGGTAGCCCAAGCCAGTCTGACCCGCTAGGTTGAGACCCCTGTATGCATTTCTATATCTACAACGTTGATATTACAGCCTCGCCTCGCGGCCCGAGTTGGCGCGCGCCCAGTCGGCGTAGAACGCGTAGCTCTCTGGATTCTCGACACCGGCAAAGTTGATCTTCTCGAGCGGGACGCCGTTCAGGAGCTTCTTGACTGAGGGCTCGACCTTCTTTCCGCTCCCTGTGAGGGGGACGGCGGGGCACTGCGTCACGACAGCGGGGACGTGGCGGTTGCTCAGCGCTTGTCGGATCGCCTGCTTGATCCGCCCCACCAGGTCGGGGGAGAGCGGAACATCACCCCGCGTCTTGAGGAAGAGGACGACGCGCTCGTCGTTGTTCGGCAGCCGCTGCCCGACGGCCAGCGAGTCTTCGACCTCGGCCGCAAAGTCCTTCTCGAGGATGAAGTAGAGCTCCGAGGACCCGAAACGCACCCCGGAGGGGTTGAGGACACCGTCCGCGCGCCCGATCACCGTCCACCCGCGCGTGACGGGGTTGATGCGCACGGCGTCGTTCATGTTGAGCATGGGCGGATTCGCCGAGTCCTCAAAGTACGCCTCCTTGTATCGCCTGCGGTCCGGGTCGTCGACAAAGTTGTACGGCATGTTCGGGAACGGCTGGTCGAAGAGCAAGATGCCCTCTTCGCCCACGAGGGGTTTCTGGTTCGCGTCGGCCGCGATCACGCTCACGCCCAGCACGGGCGTCTGCAGCTCGCCCTTGTACGCTGGCAGCACGGGGGTCGACTGCAGGTACGACCCGCCCAGCTCTGTCCCGCCCGCGGCATTGTTGACGAGCAGCCGGTTCAGCTCGCGCGCACAAAAGTCGTACACGTCGCCCGTGACTGGTGCTCCGGTTGTGTAGAACTGCTTCAGCGTGGAGAGGTCGTGCTTCGCGCTCGGGCGGACGCCCGCCTTGTTCAGCGTCTGGATGTAGCGCGGCGACGCGCCGAGCTGCGTCACGCGGTATTTGTCGATGGCGCGGAAGAGGACGTCCTGGGGGTGGAAGGGGGAGCCGTCGAAGGCCACGATTGTTCCGCCGTTACAGCTGAACATGATGTGCATGTTCCACACGATCCAGCCCATGGTCGCAAACTGAATGTAGCTGTCCCGATGGTCGAGGTTGAGGTGGAGCGTGATCACGACCCGGCGCATGAGGTAGATTCCTCCTCCTGGGCCATAGATACTCTTCGGCTTGCCTGTCGTTCCGGACGAGAAGACGATCCAGATCGGATGGCTGAAGTCGCCCCGGTAGAAGTCGATCTCGGCCGGCGCATCCCGCCCGCTCTCCATGAAACTCGCCCAGTCCCAGCTCTTCACGCTCGGCGGGTATCCCTCCAGCGTCTCGGGTGCCGGCTGACGGTCCTTCGACAGCTGCCCGAAGGTAACGACGTTGCGGAGCTTGCCCGCCTTGGCAATCTCGTCAACCACAGCGCGGGCACGCTCCGTGATCGAATGCTCTTTGCCCGAGTACCGGTACCTGTCAATCGTGAAGAGGACTTTGGGCTTGATGATGTCGTACCGGTCGACGACGGCCTTGACGCCAAACTCGGCCGGAGTCGAGGAGAAGATGGCGCCAATGGCGACGGTTGCCATGAAAATGATGAGCATCTCGCACGACGTCGCTGCAAACGACGCGACCGAGTCGCCAGGCTGCACGCCCATCTTGCGCAGAGCGTGCGCCGCGACCCGCGCCTCGTGGTACAGGTCGTAGTAGCTGATACGGCGCATCTCGACGGGCTCGTGCGGGTTGGCCGCGTTCGGGTCGCCCTCGACGGTCGCGATCATAGCCCACTTGTCCTTACGCAGCGCCGACTCGGTCCCAAGCAGGATATTCTCGGCGACACTGCCGTCAGCTGGAGCAGCTCACATGACCACTCACTTGAACTTGGCTCCTGGGAAGAGCTTCTGGGGCTCGTCCATGGGAATGCCCTCGACGAAGGCTGGGCCGTCTCCACGCTCACCGATCAGCTTAAAGTAGTCCCAGCAAAAGTCAAGAAACTCGTTCGTGTTCTTCGTGCTCCAGGCGTGAAGCGCCCACCAGTCCTGCAGGTTGTAGCCGTAGCGCGCGTTGACAGCCTTGCGGAACTTTTCGACGAAAGGCTCCTCGTCCTCATGGGGACGCCTGTCTCCGGGTTTCCAGTAGAGTTCGGGTTTGGACATGGTGTTAGAGTCGTGAAGTGTGGACGACTAGAGGGAGTCGCGAGAGGATATATACCGCGGGGATGCGGAGTGTGCGGATGGCGCCAGGTCGGAGTTTGCCGAATTCCGAGTGTCGTCGGCAATCCTCAACGGCCGAGAGCAGCTCACCGAGATTAGGGCCATGCCGGAGCCGTCAAGCATACGACTTGCGCAGCTTGCATCGGGGTGTCCGCTGAACAGGCTTGTGCATGCATCGTATTCAGAGTGCATGCTGTGTAGGGGTTGACTGATGGTGCAGAGGTGGTTGACCGTTGGAAGAGGTGACCGTTGATGGCGTCGTAGCAAGAAGCGGCGGCGACCACCGCACGATCTGCTCAGTCACCCTGCCCACCAACGGTACACTTGACCACCATTCGAAGTTCGCGACCACTCAGTCTGCCATGCTCCCGCGGCACACACTCGAGTATGCGCTACTCGTGTGCACGAACAACTCTTCTCCGCGTGCACATGAGTGTCCAGACTGGGCACGGACCGCACTTCCGATATCTTGCGCCCCGGGGCCAAGCGGGGATCCGGGGAAGTGCGGGGGAAGTCAATGGTACCGGAATGTGCTCCCAACCCTGATCCGGATAGACAAAGTCCTTATCTGCACGGATAACTCGGACGAGCGGACTGACTTGCAGCCGTGTCTGAGCGTCTGGGCGTCTGAGGAGATCTCAAGGACGTGCAATGCAACTTACCGATTCCCGAGTACCAATGCCACGGATATCCGTTAATGTCACGTGACTGGTCCAACTGACACCATTGACCCTATCTCATCCCTTGTCGTCTTTGCCCCTATTCCCCTCTGCCCCTCCCGCACTTTCGCAGCCTGCTCTCGACTCAGGTTCACGACTAAGGTCCCCGAACATGCTGTCGCACGCAGAGTCCAAGGAACGGACGCTCATCAACGGTCCAGCTATGGGGTATGTTGACCCACCCGGCTTCGGCTCCTAGAATTGATGTCTGCGAACTTCATACTGCGACGGCTTCTTCGTCACGGCCCTTACTGTTCGTCCTAGTACCGGACTGCCGACCTTACTTACATCGCGCTGGTGCTCCAGATCAACCAGTCTGCATTCATTAAGACTTTCATTGACACCACTACGCCGGAACGGTAGACTGACACAGCTCACGTGCGGCTCCCTCGCACCCAGCGCACCCAAACGTCTGACGCTAGGGGACATGTCGCAAGTCACTCGGCACAGCCTCATCTAGGCCTCGCATCGGGGAATGAGGGTGTTCTTCTCGGAGGCGTACCCCTCACACCTGTTCTTTCTCAGGACGAGATCTTGCCCGCTCCCTGTCCGATGTCACATGCACCACTGCTGGATGAAGCTGCAGGAAACGGGCCGATCCCTGTCGCCGGCAACTCTGTTGGAACCCGACAGACCCTCCGACAACTGCACCGCGCCGCGACCGAACCTTGTCCTCCCGCTGCGTCTGTCGCGACCCAAGAATGTCCACGATCCGTTGGAGGAGGCAACCGTTGGCGGGTGCCTTGCATCTGCACGCTTCTGTGTGTGTGTCACCTGCGTACGCTTCTTGCCGTCGCACGCTCGCGCTCGTGCCTTCCCCTTCGCACCCTTCTCTGTGTGTATATCATGATGGGGTCGCGAGCCGTGGCGACGTGTAGGCGTCTCTTATAATGGTCGCTACGAGATAAGTCCCAACCGTCATCTCATCCCTCTATCAAGGTTCGACAGGAACGATCGAAACGGGTGACGATGCGGTTATCGCTGTTCGCCCTCATTGGCATCGTTAACGCTCTCCCTCAACTTCTGCAGTCCAACTCAGACACAGAAGCTTCGTCCATCACCCTCATCGACAACGCCAGCTCGCCACCATTAGCATTTACCGACACCACACCCCCTCCTTCACCGGGCAGCAGCAATGACGCCTCCCCGTCGGTCACCGCCGCCGGCTCCGGCACACCATCGCTCTCGCTGTCTGGCACCCAGTCGAGCGCACTTCGAGCAGCAGCAGCCTCGCTGGGGGCCATGGGCGCCTCTGCAGCGACGACCGCACCAACGGGCTACCCAACTCTGACGGGTGGCGCCGCGCCGACGGTGCCCAACTCAGCGCCGCTGCCAAAGGTGACCGGCTCGCAGTTCTACAGCATGCCGCTGCCTGTGCCGTTCAAGGGTCCCGCTTTCCCAGCCTGGGGAGCGTTCTTCTCCTACTCGCAAGCCCCTATCCCAACTCAGACGATCCAGGTGAACCCCTCGATCTTCACTGCCTCGCTCGGGACGCCAGAGGCGGTCAACCAGCGGCCCCAGGTTAGGGCGTACGAGTTCAACCTGACGTATGCGGCCGGCTGGCCGTCGGGATACCTCCGCCGCATGGCCGTGATCAACAACCACTTCCCCGGCCCCCTGATCGAGGCGAACCAGGGCGACCTGGTACGCATCCGCGTACGCAACAATCTCGACCATCCGCAGGCAATCCACTGGCACGGCATCCGCCAAAACGGGACGAATCACATGGACGGCGTGCCTGGGATCTCGCAGTGTCCCATCCCGACTGGCGGCGAGTTCACCTACGAGTGGTCCACGGTGCACGAGGCGGGGACGTACTGGTACCACTCGCACTATGGGAACACACTCGCCGACGGGCTCGTGGGCGGCATCGTGATCCACAGCCGCGACGACCCGCTGAAGCAAGGGGTTGACTATGACGAGGACCGCGTCGTGTACCTGTCCGACTGGATGAATGACCAGAGCGAAGTCATCATCGCCGAGGAGGAGAACCTCCTCAAGCCGTACCGCGGCATCCCCTTCGTGGCTGAGCCGGACGCAGCGTTGATCAATGGGATAGGACAGTGCAACTGTGCTGGAGCGCAGCGCGGCGTGCCGTGCGGTGTCAACGAGCCGGCCGAGATCCGCATACAGCGCGGGAAGAGGTATCGCCTCCGCCTGATCAACCATGGCGGCCAGGCTCTGATCCGCTTCAGCGTAGACGGACACATGCTCCGCGTCATCGAGGCGGACGACTTACCCGTCAAGCCGCTCGAACTCACTGAAATCCCCGTGGGAAGCGGGCAGCGGTACTCCGTCATCGTCACTGCCGACAAGGGTGCGCCCGGCGACGCATTCTGGATGCGCGCCAGGGTGGGCACGTACTGCATCAACCCCCTCGCTACCGTGAACGGGCACGGCATCCTGCGCTACACCGATTCCTCGGGCAACGTACCCGCGGGTTCCGAGCGAAAGCATCCAGAGACCCAGCAGTGGTCGAATCTGAAGATCCCCAACATCGCCTTCTGCCGCGACCTGGATGAGGAGGAGGACCTGCAGCCCCTCATCCCGAACGAAGTGCCGGGCAACGCGCGGCAGAACTGGATCCTCGACGCGCTGTTTGGCGTCTTCGTCCATCCCACGAAACACACGCCCATGATCGGGTTCGGCATGAATGGCATCATGTACAAGAACTACATCAACAACCCCCTGCTGCGGCGGGTGATGGACGGCCTCAGCATTGGGGGGCGGAGCGAAGTCGCCGCCGTCACTTTCACGGCCGACGGGGGATCAGCCGACATTGTGCTGAACGTGCTCGACCCCCCGCCAATCGGACATCCGTTCCACCTGCACGGGCATCCCTTCTACATCATCGCGCGCGGCGTGGGGCGCGTCGGCCGCCTCTCGCTCCCCTTCATCCGGAAGAAGACGCACAACGCCATCCGCCGCGACACACTCATGGTCGGGCAGTGGAGCTACGCCATCATTCGCATTCCGCTCAATACGCCAGGCGTGTGGCCGTTGCACTGCCACATTGGGTGGCACCTTGCGAGCGGCAAGATGGCCGCTGTGGTCGTGGGGCCGGAGAAGGTGAGGAGCTTCAAGAGGCCGGGGGAGTGGGAGGAACTCTGCAGGGGGACGGATCCGGGGGTGATTGGGCCGGGGAGGCGAAGTAGGTTGTACGATGATTGGGAGGAGTGGGCAGCTGTTGTTAATGGGTCGAGCACTGGTTGATGGGACCACGGACAGGGATCATTTCATCCGCAGATCTATAAACATTGCAGTGTACTATTGTCAAAATACTGAGTGAGGGCTTGTGGCGTGGCTTCGGACAGAACTCGTCTGGAGGGTAGGTTAGTCAGGTGAGTCACATTGTCGTGATAACCCTTGAACGCCGAGATTACATTGCAGATCTGTCAGGGTCAACTGTTCCACCAACAGAATGGACCGCGTGATTCCGCTTCCGCTCACAACTTCACTTCACGTTCGCATTGCAGTCTGAGGGGTCATAGCAGTTCAAACACATACTTACTTTACCACAGGCAGCCGACTGCCAGGGCCATGGCCAAGACGGCGCCCGACAACGCCCTCGTCGTCCCTGCCCCGCTCGGCTTCACGTCTGGCTGCGCCTTGTCCGAGAGCTTGGCGAAGCCGACCGCGGGCGTCTCAAAGTCGAACACAGTGTACACGTTCTTTAGGAAGCCAGTTCCGAGCAGCCAGCCCGTCCCGTTGTAGTTGCTGAATGTCAGAGCGGCCGGGCATGAACTCACTTGCTGCGGAAGAGCCCTATGCATGACCCAGTAGCAGGAGTAGCACCCGCTGTGAAACCTTCGCCGTGCGGATGGCCTTCATCCAAGGCCCGGACCATGTCGACCGCAGCCATTGGGTACTCGTCGCCGCCGATGTTGATGGATAGGCTGATGTTCGGGACGTTCTCGCAGGGGAACACCCACGTGTGGTTGCCGGGGTTGCTTGGGGGTGGCCGCAACTTCGCGCCGGGAATCCCCGCGTATATGCTCCGCACGACGTCCTCAGGGGCCAACACCCAGTTCCAGGTCGTCGAGAGCTCGGCGTGGGTAGCATTGCCGGCCGCATTAATCTTGTTCCCATTCACCGTGACGCTATGGACGGGCACGTGCCACCCAAACTGCGGGGCGAGCTGCCGATCCATCTTGTAAACGTGGACGTCGCCGGTGTACTTGTCCTTGTTGATACCGCTGTGGTCAGCGCAAGTAGCTGCCAGTTGAGCGACTCACTCGATCATGAGCTCGCTGTCTTTCCAGTTAGGCAAATTGCCTTCATAATGCTCCTTGCCGGGATCTCTGCGGTGACGACTGAGGAAGAGACCCATGCGCTTGTCTGTCCAGTTGACCGCAGCCTTGTGCAGGAAGGACTCCTGCTCGCCGTCCTTGGCCCAGCCGGCTCCCCAGTTTGCGGTGTCTCCGGATTCAGAATCGTCGTAATCTGTTATCAGCCCGATGCAGCTTTATGACCCACTGAAAGCGTCAGTGTCAGTGTTATTGCCAAACGTGAGTGTGTCCGCCGCCCTGGACTCATTGAGGCGCTTGAATGTCGAGCTCTTTTCACCTAGGAAACCAGGGTCATCAGCGAATGGGTCGTTTGTCCAGTTGGGCCGGCCGACGAGGGAGATGACTGGGGTGTGAATATTGAACAGGGCCTCGATGTTCTGCGAGGGTGTTCTTCCCGTCAGCACAGTATAGTGACCACGCACCCAGCCTTGATCTCCACCATGTACTGCATGTCGATGTACTTGTTCTCGGCGCTGATGTCAGTCCTCGAAAGCGAAGTTGCTCACGTCACACCGTATCCGCGCCTTTGAAGCCCGGCGCCATCACGTTGTCTGAGCCGGATGGGGATCCTGTCGGCAGCGACGGACTGAAGTAGGAGCCACGGTAGTTGAAGAGAGAGCATGGTCGTTGGGGCTGTAGGAAACCTCAAGAGTGGAGCAGAGCACAAGCTTTATGTAGCATGCTGATGTTGTGGAGCTCCTGTAAGCTCTGATTCGCCTCGTGCGATAATGTAGTACGCCGACCGCCTCCATTCCCCAATCGGGCTCATATCATAACGTTATCAACTTTACGACGTTGGTCGGCGTCAGACACAGACCTCGTGGTGCCAAACATCATCACTTAGCTGTTTCGTACAAAGTCAAGCATCGTTTCGATGCGCGCGTTCCTGTGCCTCAAACTCTGTTGCTGCTTTTCCTCCCAGTGGGTGCCGCGCCCCACACTGGCCATCTCTTGTTGCCTCTTGCATCTCTGCATAGGATGGGATGGAGTGCGTGTATTATGTGTGCACAAGGTCGTCCAAGACGAAGACGTAGACTCGACAGACTATCTCGGTGAATTGGAAGGGATGAATTAATGGCCATGGGTAGAAGTTGCCGAAGTATCGAGGCAACACAACTGCATCATCTCAATTGGTTAAATCGTCTCCGGCCTTGTTCGCTTCGATACGGAGTAGATGCATGCATCAGGGGTCAGGCGAGAGTGAATCAGTCTGACGGTGCTGCGTTGGCATGCGGGATGCAGAGGGCAGCTACGCAGTGGACAGGCAGTCTCACGACCCCCGACTGATCCTGGGCCCTCTGTTCGTCCCTCTACGCGCGTTGCGTCCGATAGGAGTCATAAATCGCGCGCCTGATTGCAGTCGAGAGGCGTACCCTCAGCAACATCAGACGTTCCCTATCACGGATGGACAGATGGTCTCGGGGTGGGCGGTATGTGCGGTGGCCGGGGCAGCTCCTGCCCTCACGGAGTATGGGGTGCCAAGCTCTACAGCTTAAACCCTCGGGGCAATCAGGGTGAGGGCCATGGACCGGCGAGCCAAGGCAGCCATGGCAGACACGCTTGAAGGGCGGCTTCAGCTCGCAGGAGGTGCAGATCAGAAGCCCGGGACTGTGGATGTGTGCGAAGGACCTGAACTGCGTTTCCCTCTCGTCCCGGATGCACTGCGAGCAGATTTGGCCGGTCCAGATCAACGCCTTGCCGCCTCGTCCCTGCCGCTCGGACCCCGCTGCAGCAGGGACCTCCGACCCCGAATCCGGTTTGCGTGGCGTTTCCTCTGCTTCTGAAGGCGGCGTCGATGACACAGGTACGGCTGGAGGTATCAATGGGCATGACTCGGCGGCTGGAAGGTCAGCCAGCTTCGTGAAGAGTCGAAACCCGCCTGGAAGGAAGTCCGCCGGAAGAGCTGTGATGGCGACTGTCTCGAAGCTTTGTTTGGGGATCGGCGGAGACAAGAAGAAGTCGGGGAAGCGGGACGATAAGGATAGCCTTGGATCGACTTCGCGGATAGCAGCGTCAATTCGGCGGTACATCTTGAAGTGCTGGGCGACTTTGATCCGCCTCCGTACGTCGCTCTCGGGCTCCGCCTGGTGCTGCAGCACTGCGCCCTGATCCAGGATCCGTCCGTAGTATGGCATCCCGTCGTCTCCGAGCATGATCGTGAAGCAGTCCCGCCTCTGGATCATGTGCACATGGATCCATGTCTTGCCAGTGAAAGTGCGGTGCAGCTGGCATAGTTCACAAGCCGCTGGAGGTGTCGCGGGCTCTGGCAATTCTGACGAGCTGCCCTGTGCGCCAGGGGCGTTGTGTGCGCTCCCTGGCTGAAGGGAGTTGGCGGCGTCCTCGGCAACGCTTGACTGGCTGTTGTCCATGGACGATGGGGGGCTCTCAAGTGAGATGCTGCAAAGCCGCCATTGTTTGTGTAGATGTCCTACACCCGGATCCTAGACGGCTGGTGTAAATCACCGTGCTGCATGCACAGCACGGGCGGTCGACGGCGCTGTGCGTGACGGAGGCTAGGACGGAGCTGACCAACCAGCAGTCAGCACAAGCCGGCAAGCGGGCCGAGATGGCGGTTACGAGATTCCGTACCTGGCTGACATGACCATCCTGCTATCTCGTGAGCCGGATGACGAAACACAACTGAGTAGTCTCTTCGCGGGGACCTCACGACCGAAGGCAGAGGGGCCAATTGCTTTGGAGACTGCAACCTCCCCATCCTTGACGTGCTATTCGCCAAGCGACGAAGCCCCTTCGCGAGCCCTTCAGATCGTACTGTCATCTGCACTGGTATGCATGGGTTTGTGTTCAACGTCCTCGGAGCCCGCTCGGTCCAACCAGAGATCATGCGATCCTTAGATACGAAGGGGTTTGATAGTTTGTGTACGACGTCATTGCCGATTGTTTCGTCCGTCGTAGCGGAAGCGTTTCTAAGCAGGACGCTACGCCGACTATGAGACAGTAGCCGCCGTCGCAACGCCCATCGCTTAGGTGATGTCAGCGAGGCTCTTCAATCTTTCAAACCCGTTTTAACGTAGCATCTGGTACCACGGACGTGTTCGCACCATCAACTAGGTCGGACATGTCGCGCCGGCCGGGGCAGATTGACTTCGGCGAACCTGACGACGTCCCCAGCCTATCCGCCGCCGGGTACTCTGATGCCCCCGTCGAATGCGAGTTGTGCTGGTGGCATGAGCGCTTTCCACGCAAATCGTTCTGCCATGTCCACGACGTAGACTTTGGGGACTGCTTCACTTTCGGCCCGTCCACAGACCGGTTGTGGCTCGACTACTCGGAGGACTCTGCGATGCTGGCAGCGAGGACAGTTGCTGATCAGCCGCACACGGTGTCGCTGAACGTGAAGAGGCGCCAGCACATGCTCGCGACAAAGGTCACCGACGCCATCCGCCGTGCTCTGAGCACCTTCGATGCGCAGCGCCCTCTTCGAGCATCGCTCCCTTTGCTTGGACAGAGACCGGCGGCCCCACGAGACCCTCCTACTCCCCCGCCTAGACAGGACGGGGCGCCGATGTGGACCGGCCGATCTTGCGACTGCTGCGGCTTGAACGACGATTACGGCTCCTACGTCCACATCCACATGCCGGAGCGTGGGTTAAGTTGGACGTTTGGGGAGCGCGGCGACAGGGCCGTCTCTGTCCCAGGGCCGATGCACTTTCCGCTAGGAACGGGGGAGACGGACGAGCTTAGGCTCAAACTGCGTACCTGGCTTGAGGATAGGGTCAGGCACACCGTGCTCCTCTTCTACTGGGAGCAAAACCATCTCGCCGGGCATCGGAGAGACTGGCCCGGAGACTGAAGCAGGAGGAACGCGACGGAGTTGAACAGCGGAGCACTGGCGGTGCGCTTTGGACGGAGGACGGCCAGTGGAGGCATCGCTGCTGCAATCCGGACAGAATGGTTGATCTAGGATATCGTGTCGTTCGTAACTATAGCTCGTCGTCATGTAATGAGTAGTGCACTATCATTTTGAGGACGCCGCTAAGCGGAAAGATTTGCAGGACCGTCCCTGTAGCCACTCCTGGATCACGTCACCGCAGCACATGGTGCACTGTCGCTTGTGGGGTGGGCGCTCCCAACACATGTGCCGATGTCGCCGACGTCCGTGGGCTAGCGACTAACGTTCAACGTACCTGGTGGACGGCCTATACGATCTATCTAACGGCTGCGCCGATATCTTCGTAAGCGAACGGTCTACCGCAGCCCAAGGCTAACAGTGACCCTAACCGGGATGTTCGTGTCAGAGGAGTTGAGCTCGCTTGACATCGGGTCTCCTTTCGCCTGAATGTGAGGGCCGGTGTTGAGTGCTCGGAGCACACGAGAAGCTTGCAACGAATAGGTCTCATGGGCTGTGGGAGGAATCACGGAGCCGCCGCGCCAGATGACTGATCGTCGACCGACGCATATAAGACGCAGAGGTGAGATGTGTTAGCGGGCACGAAACAACGACACTATTTGACCCGACCAGGTTGAATCGGTGAGTTGCTTGCTTTGCACAGCCGGTTGATTTCAGTCACTTACGCGCCCCAGCTTTCGTTAGACATTGATACCGAGCCGACATGTTCTTGCTCACTCGACTTCTAGCCATCTCATGGCTGTTCGCGATGGTTTCCGTGACAGCGTGGCCAATCCGACAGGCTTCTCGAAGCACGTCCAGAAAGCGGTCGATAGACCTTACCTTCAAGCTCCCTTCCCCTTCTCGTATCTGCGCTGCCGGAGCCGAGGAAGGAGACCCGAATAGGACCGTGTTCGTAGCCCCCGAGAACGACAGGGAAGAGTCTGCAATCTGGGAGCGGGGCGAGGGAGAGCTTCCGTCGCAAGAGGTTGATGACCTTGAAGAGTGGCTTGCGCAGACCCCGGACAGCCACATCTCCTACCTTGAACAGGGGCAGTACGAGAATCGTTGGCGGCGGCCAGGAGGCAGCATCGAGTTCGTCATCATGGCGGACCGGAGGCTGCCCATCGAAGCCTCCCAGCTTGTCATCGGCAACTGGGTCAACGTCCTCGGACATCATCGGGAGGCTGACGCCGTCGCGCCTGCTGGGACGCTCACCCTCACCCACGGCAACATCCGCATCGCGCTCCGACCGATTCCCGACCGTGTGGATGGCGCAATCCAGCCCCACCACTGATTGACGACTCGGATATGGATTCGGACGACGACTTGGAAGGCGTGGAGATTGACCCGATGGAGCAGGAGAGACTCGCACGAATCAATGGCACTGCCTTCGCGCCAAACGAGACCCCGCAAAATTACTGGGACCAGATCGGCCAAATCGGTGGCATGCCGCAGTACGGCTCGCGTTCCCGTCGCAGACGCCGTACCTTTGGCCTTCTCAGACACATCTGGGAGACTCTCTTCGGGAAGACGAAGCCGCTGCCCTCCATGGAGTCTAAGCCCTATACGGCAATCTGCGGGTGCCAGCGCGTCATGAAGGTCGTAGACCTTGAGACAGAGGTGCAGCGCCTTCAACTGAACGACCTCGACCTGATGCCCTACGCCAGCGACGATCCTCGCGAGCACGATCGAATGGACGACTACTTCGGGAGGCTGCAGAATATATCTGTCTCCGCGACGAGCGAGGAGAAGGCGCGGGCCATCGCCTCGCTCCTCCGGCTTAGCGAAGATCCGCCTTCCTATATGCTCAAGGAGCTCGAAGAGGAGATCAGCGCATGCGGGACCGGAGCGAAGCTGGCCAAGCGCAAGCCGCCCAAGGGTCTTGCGAGCGAGCGCTGGGAGGACGACCGCTGGAACCACCAGCTGTCCCAGAACGATGTACGCGAGCTCCTTAACGACCTGCGGCGTAACGGACTCGCTCGTGTCGACGCCAGTTTCCAGTCCTTCCGCGTCGGTAACGCGTACGTGTCATGGTCGTCCAAGTTCTCCGACGACCATTATGCGCCGCCCTCTCGGGAAGAGATCCTGCCGTTCGTCCGCATGTTTCTCGAGCGTGTTAGCTGGGGTGAGCAGG
Source organism: Trichosporon coremiiforme (assembly GCA_039545355.1). NCBI lineage: Eukaryota > Fungi > Basidiomycota > Tremellomycetes > Trichosporonales > Trichosporonaceae > Trichosporon > Trichosporon coremiiforme. Next base: position 2,034,044 of record BCJJ01000004.1, on the reverse strand, counting down.
AGGGCGGCAAGTGGTGGAAGCCTTGGCGGCCGAACTACTGGAGCTCGTCGTACCGCGACATCGTCTTCGGGCAGAAGACGATGCGCCTCTGCATCAGTAACCGGCCTAAGCGCTGCTTGAAGTAGTTCCGCAATGCGATCTAAGGTGACTAGCACGGTACCGCAGGATAACAGTCGAGTGGGTGGTAGAGTGTTGAGGTACGTCGCGACGCTCGTTGAGGGGCTACAAGGCGGTTCCACGCTCCGTTCCTGTCGTCAGTATCTCGCATTCGGCGGAGTGCTGGGTGACGTATACGTCGATTCATTCGATGGGGATGAAGAGAGACAAGAGGATAAAAGGTGGTAAATGTTTGACGTCGGTTCGTGCGATGGCGGGACTGAACTTGTTGTTGGTCGCCCGTGGGAAACCAGAGCTTCCATCATCTGTGCCTCCCCCGATGCCTACGCTCGATATCTCTCTGGATAGAACAAACGCTGTTAGGAACCCTTTCATGCCAGTGTGCTGTGCGCTCTGCTTATCGTCTACCTAACGATCCCCGAGATATCGTACGACGTTCACAACGGTCACTCGGCTGGACACTGCTCTGCCTACCTATTCCTCCCTCCTCCGCAGACCTCAATGCGCAACGTCCTGCGGGTAACAGAATCCACTGCCGCAATCCAGGCAGCGTTGAGGACGGCTGAGAGTTGTGACTCACCTCGGCCCATTCCGATCTCGAAGTCTTGGCTCTGAGATCAGACGATTCTATGCTGGGGATTGTCTTACTCCGATTGTCCACGGGGCCAAAAACCGGGGCATCTCTCACGTCAGCCAGCGGGCAACATCATCCGCGATATGTGGGAGAATGTGGGCAATCCGCAGCACAACGCGCTCCATTGAGTGCTCTCCGGGAGGCGACGCGACGCGATCGAGGTGCACGGCGCGCTCGCCGAAAAGACTACTGTAGCCGACTTGGATCCGCGACATCCATGCTCGGCACCATTCATCCAATGTCCGGCACGACCTTGCACCGCTTTGCGCAGTTGAGCCGTCCTCCAGATATCCGCCTCAAGCATGAATCCTCCATCGGTGCCCTTGACAACCGACAGAGTAAGACAACCCCCTCGAGCTCGCTCGGTGCTGCGCTCGGCACGGCGAAGGAAGCCATGCTATGCTCCGGCGTGTTTCCCAGGACTGGATCGTTTGTGCCAGGGTTCACGTGATCCGCGGGTGGCTATGGAAGGGCCCCAGCCAGGGTCTCCTCCACTGATTGTTCCTGGACAGCGTCATAGCTTGTCCTAGCGTCTTTTGACTTTCCGCGCGAGCTTGTTGCTTGTTGCATTCACCCAAATCCCCAAGCGAGCGGATGCGACGGAGAAGGCCGAGCGATAATTAACGGGAACTAGCGTTCTCTTTACATGGTGCCCGATCATAAACATTGCATGCACCGCGCACCTCGAGCACCGCGCGTCGGCCCACACGCCGCAACCATCGCACACGACGCTTAGGCTTCACGCTTCCGAACATGGTCCACTGGAGCATTACGTTACGTGCCTCGTCGCATCTCAGACTCTGTGTACCGCGTAGTGCTCGCCGAGGCCGAGTTCAACACAACGAATGGTGCCGATATAAACATTGCGAACCTGGTGCCGTGCCCTTCCCCATGACCTCGCGCTATGTGGTCACTCCTCCCCTTCCTAGCCTGCGTGGCTGCGCAGGTAAAGATCATACCCTCCCCAGTCCAGCACACCGGCAACGTCGATGCCTGCCAGGGCTACGTTCTCAAGGTCACCCAAAGCGATGTCGGCCTCGACGGCGAGCTGACCCTCAAGGGGCAGTGCAACGCCTACGGACCCGACTACGAGAAACTGAAGCTCAGTGTCCGCCACGAGACCGCTGATCGTCTCCGCGTCCACATCGCCGACGCCGAGGGCAAGGCCCACGTTGTGCCCGACGATGTCGTTCAGCAGGGCTGGCCCAAGCTCGGCTCTGGCCAGAAGGAGTCCAACCTCCAGTTCGACTATGTCGAGGACCCGTTCTCGTTCAAGATCACGCGCAAGTCTGACGGCGAGGTGCTGTTCGACACGACCGGTCAGCCCCTGATCTTTGAGGAGCAATACCTCCGCGTCAAGTCCAAGCTTGCGGACGGCTCCAACCTCCAGGGTCTTTCTCAGCACAACGACAACCTGACCCTGCCGATCTGGGAAGACGGCTACACCCGTACGCTCTGGAACCGCGACGCTGCCGGTCTCCCGACCCACACAAACCTCTATGGCAGCCACCCGATCTATATCAACCAGAAAGTCGGCGACAAGCCCTCTGCCTCGGGCACCTTCTTCCTCAACTCGAACGGCATGGACGTCAAGTTCCCCGAGAAGGGCAAGTGGATCGAATACAACGTCATAGGCGGTATCGTGGACCTCATGTTCCTCAATGGACCCACTCCTGGAGAGGTCGCAAAGCAGGCGTCGCAGATTTGGAAGCCGAGCCCGATGGTGCCCTACTGGTCGCTGGGATTCCACTCGTGCCGCTACGGCTACAAGGACATCTTTGAGGTTGCAGAGGTCATCTCCAACTACTCGGCCGCGGGCATCCCCATGCAGACGCAGTGGATGGACATTGACTACATGTACAACCGGTGGATCATGACTCTCGACCCTCCCCGATTTGCTCTCGACAAGGTCCAGTACGTCGTGGACAAGCTCCACAAGAACGACCAGAACTTTATTGTGATGGTAGACCCAGCTTTGTTCAGTGGATCCAAGAGCGAAAGCGTGGCCAATTACGAGACCTTCCAGAGCGGTCTGAGGCAGAACGTCTTCATGAAGTACCCGGACGGCAACATCTACCAGTCTGTCGTCTGGCCTGGTCCCACAGTGTTCCCCGATTTCACTGCAGAGAACGCCCAGGCTTGGTGGAACTCGGAGTTCGACCGCTTCTTCTCCAAAGAAAACGGCGTCAACGTCGACGGCATCTGGCTAGACATGAATGAACCGGCGACATTCCAACCTTTTTTGGAGGTGCGTACGCTCGCAGAGCGCGAGAAATGCGTGGAAAGACGAGTTCTTGAGTAGAAAACTCGTAAGAAGACGTTCGGGTGGTGGTGTGGCGATTTTTGATTTTTCATTTTTTTTTATTCCGCTGTCAATTTCAAGCGCTGACCCCAGGCCAACATCTACCGCGTCGCGCGCCTATTCGGGGCCCCGCCCCGCCGTTCTCGCCCCCGTCTTATTCCCCGTACGCTCCCCGAGTTCCCCGCTTTCGAGGAGGGCAAGAATATCTCTGACCCCTGGGGCAAGCCGGCCGAGCAGACTCAGCAGCAGCGCTCGTTCGATGCGGATCTGGAACTCGAGCGGCGCCAGAATGACAACACCTCGGGACACTATCCCACCACGGAGGCGGACTACATGTCCCCCGGCCTCGACTCGCAGTGGCTCTACCCTCCGTACCGCATCGACAATCGCCGCCTGCGCAAGCCTGTGACAGGCGCGGACCCGTACATTCGCAACATCTCCGACTACACTGCGCGTACGGACCTGGTACTCGGCAATGGCAGGCGCATGTACGAAGAGCACAACCTGTATGGCTCTCGCCACGCCATCGCCACGCGCAACTCGCTCTTGCACCGCACCCCCGGCGTGCGCCCATTCACGGTCGCCCGCGCGTCCTTCAGCGGCACGCCCTCCGCGATCTGGATGGGCGACAACCGCGCCTCGTGGGAGCAGTACCGCCAGGTCATCCCCAATATGCTCTCCATGTCATCGATTTCTGGTGTGGGAGTCGTGGGCGCCGACGTCTGCGGGTTCGGGTATAACACGACTGAGACGCTTTGCGCCAGGTGGGCGTGGCTCGGCGCCTTCAACACGTTCTACCGCAACCACGTTGACATCGGGAGCAACTCGCAGGAGTTCTACCGCTGGCCCATCACTGCCGAGGCCGCCCGGCATGCCGGCAAGACGCGCCTCGCGCTGCTCGACTATACGTACACAGCCCTGCACAAACATAGCAGTGACGGCACGCCCGTCATGTGGCCCACCTCGTGGCTGCACCCTTCCCCGGACACGGTCAAGATGGAGAGCCAGTTCTACTATGGCCCGTCTCTGCTCGTTGCGCCGGTGCTCGTCGAGAACGCGACGCAGAGTGACGTCTGGCTCGCGCCAGGCGAGACATTCTACGACTACTTCACGTACGAGAGCGTGCAGGGTGACGGGTGGAAGCACCTCGACAACGTGACCTACAACACGATCCCGCTCTACGTCCGTGCGGGCTCCATCCTCCCCCTGCGCAAGGGCGACGCGATGACCACAACGCAGAATGCAAAGCTGCCGTTCGAGATTCGCATCTTCCCCGATGCCCAGGGTAAGGCTAGTGGCGAGCTCTACGTCGACGATGGTGTCTCTCTGGAGCCTAAGGACGTCTCAGACCTCAAGTTTGAGTATGATGGCCGCAAGCTGAAGATCTCGGGCAGCTGCGGACACCCTGTTCGCATCACTGCTATTGTCGTCGCTGGCCAGAAGGAGGGTGGCGGCAACAACACCGGACACGGCAATGGAAACGGAAACGGAAACGGCCATGGAAACGGTAACGGTAATGGCAACGGCCATGGTAACGGTAATGGCAACGGAAATGGCAACGGAAATGGCAACGGAAATGGCAATGGCAACGGCAATGGCAACGGCAACGGCCACGGAAATGGCAATGGAAACGGTATTGGTAATGGTAACGGCAAGGGCAACAACGGTAATGGCCGCGGCAACCAGCCGGCGCCGGCGCCCGCCGAGTTCTCCACCGAGAGCGGCACTCTCACTCTCACCGTCGACGTCAACGTCGACCACGAGATGGAGATCAACGTCCAGTAGGCTAGTTAGTGATGTAACAGGGATGGATGGTCTGTGCCCCAGGGCACAGGCGAAGTGACAAGTCACAGTTAGGGAACGGTCCGGCGATCACACGCGCATCGTTTCAGCGTTAGCTTCTGCAAAGCACAGATACATGTTCAGCGGCCAGCATTTACAGCGCCTGCCCCACGTTCCCAGCCTCTCGGTGCCGCGCCAGCAGACCGTTCCAGCTCCTCTGCGTCCTCAGCCCTCTCTGCGCTCCGTCTCCCCCGTTCCCTCGACGGTCCTGCTGTAACCCTCCTTGCGCTTCACGGGGCATCATGGCGCTCCACGCGATCCCGAGTCCCTGCCTATGCTTCTGAATGGTCCTCGCGTCCCTCCTGGCTTGCTGCTCCAGAATCCGAATCCTCTCGTTGCGCTCCTCGACCACGTGCTCGAGGAAAGCGACGTAGTCCCGCGTGAGGGCGAGTTCGGCGTCACGGTCTCTCAACTGTGTGCGAAGAGAAGAGAACGTGTCAGTCACCCACTCGACAGAGTCGAGAAGGTCGGCGGCACTGTTGCGCTTCAGATGCAGGAGGAAGGAGGAGCGGACGGCGCGTGTCGTGTCCTGTGGTGTTGGGGCCGGTGAGGGTGAGGGAGAGGGCGGAGTGTTCGCGCGCAAAGTTTCGACCGACTGCGGCGTGGAGGGGTATGTAGCCGAGCTGCCTGTCGGCGTATGGACTGGAATCAGCTCGGTGACGTGATGATAGCTTACGCTCATAGGGACGAGCATCCAGTTGTCCAACGGGGAGCGTCATGATGAACAGCTATAGTGGTGGCAACGGTAATGGAGAAGAGTGAAGAGTCACAACGCGTCGAGAGTGATGGGAACGAGCTGCAGACTAGCCCTTTAGTCTGAGAGTGAAACGCGAAACGTCATCACCAGGAGACACCAGTGCCCCGCCGGTCTAAAGCGCGAAGGATGTCGCTCCGCGCCATTGAATCCTTCTCCAATCGTCCTTCCTGCGGGTCGCAGCAGAGCTGCAGTCAGTGCTCGATTTGCGGCAGTGGGCGAGAGTCGATCACAGCAGCGGCGATCAGTGGTGAGTGGGGACCCGGCCTGGGAAACATTCGACGGCGTTGAGCGCCTAAGCCCAGTAGTCAGATGCTTCGGTACAAGCCATTGTAGAAGATGGTTAGTGGTCGAATGAGTAATCGAGCGATGCAGGTCATGCAGAGTGCGTCCCTCTGCTCTCTTTTCCTCAACTCTAGGCTTTTTGATTCCGTCCGTATCTCGGTCACTTGGCTTATCAGGCGATCGTGGGAGACCTCCTCTCCGCATCCGGACATGTCCGCACAGCTACAGCGACTAAATCCAAGTCGTCTCCACTCCAACGTCAGTCAGGCCCGTCCAACTCTAAAACTCGGCGACCGGTGCGACGCCGCTCCTCATGGTCAAGAAGCGCGTGTGGAGCGCTTCTGATCTTGCATCCTCCTCATCCACCATCGAGACGCAATCATGAAGCTGGTCTTCCTGTTGCTCTTCGCTTTTCTCGCCGTCGCCGTGCCGCTCGGTATCTCGGCGACCGCCCTCGATGACGGCCCGGGATGGTCTACCCTCACCCCGAAAGCTCCATCCGAGGAGGAGACATCTGGCCGCTTCGTAGCACAGCACGGGCCAGAGCATCTAGGCCAAGATGCGTCGCCTCCGCCGAAAGTAACGACGCCGGAAACGGAAATCGACATCGAGGCAGAGCTGGAGCGACTCGGGCTGTCCCACCTCGACCTCAAGAACTGGGCCACAACCGCCGATCACGCCGCCGTAGAACGTCAATACGCCAAACTGCGCGCTTTGTCCCCCGCCTCCTCATATCGCGCGAAGGCTCGCGCGCTCGCCTGTCTGGTTAGCATGTCCGACCGTCCTCCGCGCAGCTTGGTTTGGGAGTATGAATGGTCCATCTTCTACGGCACCTACCTCGACGTCTCGACGACCGACGAACGAACGAGAGAGCTCGTAGAGTATTATTACGAACAGGTCGCCCGGGTACGCATGCACAGCAGCATACGCGAGCGGGCTGCCGCTGTCGCCCGCCTGGTCAGCCTTACGGCTAACCCGACGCCAGACCTGATCGTTCAGCTCGAGGGAGAGGTGCCGAGGGACTTTGCAGCGTACGTCTGCTCGGCGAGGGAGTGGGTGCATCGCGCCGCTGAGGTCATCGCAACCACGTTTGAGCCGATACGACGTACCTTCTCGCCGGTGGTGACGGCCTGGCAGGCGGTCAGCCCGTACTTCAATATCGCGAAGCGACACTCGGACGCCCTCGGCGCGTACTTCGCTTCGTACTGGTAGTCGTCGCGTCATCCTAGCATCATGCATCTGTTGTAACAACGCAAGGTCAATTGACGTCAGCGGCGCCTGGGTCAATGAAACGTCAGTGGCGTCAATGCCCTATTTGGCGACAGTTTCGAACGCAAACGCTCGGGTGCGGAGAGCTGTTGAGGTCTAACCCGAAACGTGAAACGAAGTATAACGAAACATGAGGCGCGGGAGTGACAGACTCATGTTTGTCGACGAGTCAGAAGTCAAAGCATGGCGGAAACGCTGATTCCAACGCCGTGCCGGGAGACATCACGGCAGAGGTGCTAGGGCGTCGCGACCCCGCATCCCCGCAGCGCAAGGTTGTGGAAGACGTCTCGAATCGAAGGCTTCGAACAGCACCACATATCCGTATCCCGTTTCATCGGATATTTAAAATGATCAGCGGAAGAGATGGCCTTACGTATTGAGCCTCTGCGTTAGAGACTTGGCAGGTTGGGGGAGACGTTCGCGGCGGCCGCAGGTCTCTGTACCCCCATATTCAATACGCGTCGAATTCTCCGTGTCTCGATCAACATCAGTGGCGGCGCGGCGGTCTATAGACAAGGGTTGTCGACGCTCATGTCGACAAGGGCCCCGATAGGAGCATTGTAGTCCGCACAGTCCTCGATTCCTCGCGGCCGGACGCGGTAGTCCGAAGGGTTCTCGGGCTCTCGGCCATCCCGAGACCTCGTTGGATGAGCCGTATCGGGTATCGGACAGGACTCCTGCTTGGCGTATGAGGAGATCGATATTGTATAGTGGGGAGAGGAGGGTGTTCATATTAAACAAAGCAGTGCGCATGGCGCTGATCCGACTCCTTAGCTGTCCTCCAACCAGCCCAGCTAGCCGAGATTAGCACAGCCTGGCCTGTATGTTTGCCTCTGGCAAGGCGCGAGGCGTCACGTGTGTAGGACGTGTGAGGTTGGCCGCTCATTGCCGTGAAAGTTTCGGGAGAGATGCCATCCGAGTGCTAGTGCTCATTGTTGTGTAAAGCCACTTGCGTAAATCCGATACACAGAAGCAGAAATCACACGGAAAGGTGCTATGATACATGCACGCTATTTGATACAGAAGTAGAGGGTGTGATGAGGGAGTCGGTGAAGAGGATGAATAGGGCGGAACGCATCGCCGGTGTCGGTCGAGCCGATTCAGCCGCTTCTCGCCTTCGGTCTGGAGATGCTCCTCTCAGGTGAGGGCTCCGGCGAGGTAACGGGCGTGTCCGAGGTCACCAGCGTGTCTTCCGACCCGCCGCTAAACGACCATGCCGTCGCCGGCGAACCGGGGAGAGCTGTCGACCTGTCGGCGACACGGTTCGCCATTTGATTAAGCATTGCTCGATGACCTTGTCCAACACAGCCAGAAGGAAGCAGGCATTGTCAATCTGGCCTCCTGAAGCCACCGTTTCTGCCCACTCGAGACTTGCTGAGCGTGCAGCCCAGTGGAGCCGGGTGGCATCGAACGGTGCAAGATCTGGGAGAGGAGGCAGGAGGAAGAGTCCGCGCGCCCAAGATTCGCGAGGCAGGCGCCGTTCTGGAGGCGGGATGGTGGGGATGGTAGCTTCCGCATTGGGCACAGATGCAGACCGCATGCTGAATGAATAGACCGAGGACGGTGATGTTCCGCAGACGCGTTGGATGAGGCTGTAGGCAGTCGCAGCCACGATAGGTAGGATATCATAGGGCATTATCTCGATGAACGTGGTTGAACCTGACTTTTGGTGTGACATATTGCCCCGCAGTTGCGGTACGCATAGTCCGTGAGGTTTATCGACGCTTGGCCAAGGCTGGGCAGTCGGGACATGTTGGATTTGGTATCCCTTGACAGCCTCGAATAGCGTGGCATGTTATGGCAAGACGAGGTTTCGTTTGCTCAGCAGCCCTCCTTAAATGGGGAGGCAAGCTATGCTGTCCGTTGGAAGGGATAGCAGCCGCACGCAGTGAAGTGGCTTGCGAGACTGTGGAGTGACGCTTTCGAGTCAGCCGGAACTGCCCGCTCTTCCTACCGAGTACAATCTCCTATTGGGGCAACTTTGCCTTCACGTCAGCCTTTGGAGGTTCAGTGGACGTATGGGAGACAAAGAGAAGATCGATTGTTGAAGGAAGGTCGATAACATATCGGCTCGGGGAGATGCGCTGGGGGGTTGTTGCCAGCGTGGTGGGAGAGCCTCTCTCCACATAATATGACTGCTGTTGCCCCGGATTCACGTTGCTCGAGCGCTTTCTTGCTTTGCTGTTCGACCACTGAAGGGCACACGTGTCGTTTAGACGAGGAGTTTGAGAGCTTCCGTCAGAGCATCCTGCGACCAGCAACTGGCAGAGGCACCCTGCCCAGGTATCAGAAGCGCGCAGCTGACGGTGAGAGTGGCTCACTTTCAGGTCAGCCATAGTCTCAACCAGCTCGGCCCCGCTGTCCCGAGGCTATCTCTGTCTAGCCTAAACTGCCTTTCCCAGCATTGTCCTTCCCTGTCACATCGCAACTCCGGTCCGGATAACTGCGGGTTGTTGACGCAATGAAGAGGATGGCTTCTCTTGAACGTACGTCTCCACTTGGGCCTCTCCAGCTGGATGGCCGACTGACATTGAAGACTGCACTTTCGGCAACCGTGGGAGCAGGGGAGGTGAGTGGGCTCACTGACTCGGGTTCTGTAGGCACCACCTCAAAGAATGCTTCTGCACCATGGCACAGATCATCCAGTTCTCACAGTATCGAAACTCGACCGTTTGCGGCAGTATTTCTGCGGGTCAGCCGTTGCGTTGTGAGTGAGTCTGGTACCAGACTATGGATGTTTAGCAGCCTCACCAGATAAGATATCAACGTGGGGAGCTGTGGCACCCGTGGGAGATCTTACGTTGCTCTGTCGCACGATCTTTCGGCGCTGTCATCACCATTAGAACAATTCCAAGCCACGCTGCGATGTGGGAGCCCGACTCCGACAACGGCCCCGAGTCAAAGCGACGGAGGCGTTGGCACGGTGTAAGCGCTTAAGCTTTATCGAGTTTTGCATTGAATACGCCAGGCCCCGCATTAAAGGTTGCCGAGTTGCATCGGAGTCCCGCAACTGGAAACCAGTCCCACTCGTGTGACAGTTTGCATTGACGTTCCTTTGATTCGCCCAATGCCTCTCTGCTTACTCTGAGCCCTCTGTGCCTTGCTCGATGCACGGCGCGCTTAATGTGCTTATTACTCCTCGATCGACTCTCACGCTCTCACAAAGTTGCTGTTCAGCCTCATGCATAGAGTGTCCGTGTTCTTTGTTATCGGGGTTCCTGGTGACAATCACTATGCCCGTGCAGGCAGGTACATTCGACGGTAGAGAGTGCTAAGGCCCAAGGCACGCAGAAGCCACAAGGAGGGACAGGAACGGGGGGCCATGAATGCGAGCAAAGTTAGGTGGGGTTATGCATCGCCTTGATGAAGGTCATACGCAGTCTTGCAAAGTCATTCTGCGGTGTTTGCGACTCGCTCGAAACGCAAAAGCGAAAAGAGGAAGAATGAAAACGAAAATCGGAAACGAGCGCAACGCCGAACAACATGTCGAGCTTAAAGTCTCAAAACTTCAGTGTGCAGCTCGATGAGAGAATGAGCCTGCAGGGCGTCAGGAACGAATGAAGCAAAGGCGAGGATGACGTGTTTATCGGTCGCAAACTCTGCTGCCCCAAACTCAAGATTCAAGACCGAAACTCGCAACACGAGGCGTAACGAGACGTGCGAGAGGACCGAGCCTCGTGAGGAAATCGTATACCCTTGTGCGCCGTGCGCTCGTACTCTCCAAGGCTCGTTCCACAGGCCGTTCCAACGTCCCTGCCTTCTCCTCCGCGCTTCACCCGCTTGCGCCGGGTGCACACGGCTGAGCCAAGGTTATGACCCGCGGAAGACTTCTGCATTGTCTTCGCCCACGTACGCCGTGCAGACCGAGCTACGCCAGTGCATAGGGCAGTGGAAAGCTTCGCGCTGTAACAGCTGCCGCGTCACATGCCACTGGTGACTGACCCCTCAAGCACCCGAGGTTGGTGGCGTGCGACGTGTGCGTCGTTGTTCAGGCTGAAAGTGTTGCTGACTCCGAGCGAACCGAGCTGACTCTTTGAGTTTGCTGGATGAACGACCCCACCATGCGTCGTTACCACCACCGAGGACGCTGCTGTGCGACGCACTGCAGGTACTGCAGGCGTCGATGAGATAGGATGCAAGACAGTGGGCTCGACCATGGCGATGAGATCCAGGATACCGGCGTCGACGACAAGCAGGGTGGGTGAATCTGCTCAGATTCATTTGCTTTAACATCCCCGGCGAAGGACAAAGTGCAAGATACGCTCAACGTTGTATTTAACACTGGCCTAATGGGTCCAGCGTACTGGCATCAATTCGGGCGAGTGGGGCTGGCTGAGCCTCGGCATACCACTGTGCAGGATCACGACCGCCATTGGTGCACATCACATCGGGGGACGGGGGGGAGTGCGCCGCCGGCTGTATTGGGTTGTCCGCTGTATTGGATTGCGCCGAGGCTATGCATCACGCTGTGCTGGACGCGCTGGGCGAATGGTGGCGCTTGTCCGGTGTATGGGAAACTCGGTCTGCGGGAACGAGTCTGGCGGCGCGGAACGAGTCTGGCCGCGCGGACCGACAGAGTACCGGCGCGCACGTTTGCGGGTGTCGGAAACGTCTCACTTTGGCGAGCATGCGACACTGGTGTGACATGTCGGTGTGATACGGTCGGTGCCGACGGAGACGGCAATGCATGCATTCAGTCGACCGACGTGACGGCCACGAGAACGCACAGGTCAGTATCTTTTATGTGATCCGAACTATCATGCATTCCCGCTGCTGATCGTGTGTCTATGAATGTCCTGGCTGCCCGTATTTTAGGCAAGCTTGACGGGATTGTTAAGCTGCACCGTGGCCTGGCCGCCGTTGAGCTTGACCCAGATGATGGGGGGCTCAGAGCCGACCTGGTCGGTGCGGCCGCCACTGGCCCCGCCTCCGGGAATGGTGACGGGCACCTCGGCGGGGCAGTTCATGTTGTCGGCATGCACCTCGACGTGGGTGATCTGAGTGCCGTCGGCGTTGGTCCTGAACACGGCGCTGGGCTTGCATCCGTCCAGAGCCTGGCGGTCGAGGAAGTACTGCGCGAAATCGTCGTGCTTCAGCGAGACGATGGGCCAGTTGGTCACGCGGGCAATCTCCTGCGCAACGCTCTCGACCCAGCCCATGACCATGGACATCTGGCCCGTCTTGGAGCCAACCGTGATGGTGGGCATGTCGACGAGACGCATGTTGGCCTGGTGGAACATGTACGGGTCGGCCTTGAGGGAGAAGAGGTACGGCGTGTTGACCTCCTTCGCGTTGGCGAGCAGGTCGTTGTAGTCGCCGTAGCCCTTCGAGATGTCCTTCCACTCCTGCACGTCGCACTCCCACGTGTCGCAGTTGTAGTAGATGGACGTCGCCCAGCGGGGGACAATGACGAGGCCAGCATAGCCGTTACCGTCCACGGTCGAGATGAGGGGGTGGTAAGGCGACTCGCCGTTGCGGAGGACCGGGCGGGTGTTGTCACCGACGACGTGCGTGATGCCATTCTCCATCCATGCCTTGATGACGTCTCCGTTGTGCAGGCCCGTGATGGCGGGCGGGATAATGCCCTTAGGGGAGAACATGCCGTCGGCGATGCCGACCTGCTTCAGCCACGCCTGGTTGAACTGGATCTCGAGCGCGGCGTCGCGGCCCGTCGCATTGTTCATCTCCTCGTGCGTGAACGTGTGTGAGACGTGGAAGAACTGGTCGCGCCTCGAGGTGTCCTTGTACCACGCGGTGAGCTTGTCGCGCTGGGTGCACTGGTACGACCAAGGGTAGGTCGTCCACTCCTTAGGCCAGAAGTCGACGCCGGTGCCGAGCGGCTTCTTGAACTCGAGCTCGGTGTCGGGGACCTCGGGGTAGTCGACCGCGTAGTCGGGGGTGCAGATGCCGCCGGAGCTGGGCTCAGTGGCGGCCAGGATGTCGCCGTTACCATTGTGGCCGAGCTCGAGGCGCACATTCGAGCCGGCGGGGAGACGGCCATTCAGGTCCTTCTGCCAGTTGGCGTGGCCCTCGAGGTCCTCTGGCCGGAGGCGGAAGATGGCCTTGGGGGGCAGGTACATGTCGGTAGCGAGTTCGACGTCGTCGATCTGAATGTTGAGGTGCGTCTTGCGCTTTCCGAGGAAGAGGCCGCGCGTGAGCCAGTGGATGTGCGCGTGCTGGAAGGCAGCGCAGGTCGTGCTCCACTGCGGCGCCCAGGAAGTGAACCAGACAAACTGCTCGCGTCCGTCCGCAAAGTGGTTGATCACGGCGGCGACAGTCTCACCATAGGTTCCGTCAGGCGCAAACTTGGCGACGGCCTTGGTCGTCGCGCTGTCGACAATCTTGGCGGGGTAGTGCCACAGACCCTTGGCGGAGAGACCAGCACCGGTCTTCAGGTTAGCGGTCGGGAAGTCGGCCGTGTCGGTGATGGAGATGTCGTGCTCGGAGCCAGTGCCGCCGGCTCCGGCAGAGTCGACCTCGGCGCCAAAGTTGGGTCCGGGGAACTCGTTGATGCGCACCATGCGCACGGAGAAGTGCACCTGGTAGTCGTGGATCTGCTTCCACTGCTCGTCGGTGATGGCGCTGTGCCAGCCCTCGGGGTACTCGTACGACAGTGCGTCCATGACAATGATACCAGAGTAGCGGCCGTGCGTGCCCGTGTCGTTCAGAGCGGGGAGAGACACACCGCCCTGAGGAACAAGCACACGGTCGTAGGGGATGCCGTAGCCCTCGAGACCATGGAAGCCGGACTCGGCGCTGTACTCGTCCTTGGCGAGGATGAGGATGTGGTTATCGACGGTAGCGCCGCCGATACGGGAGCCAGAAGCCGAGGTCGCGGGGTTGGGCGGGACGACAACGGAGGGAGCTGCGCTGTCCGGGGAAGCATCGGGGATAGCCGATTGCTCGGGGACGACGGGCGTCTCCGAGGGACGGATGGCGCCGCCGGATCCAGACGTCGCGGGCTCGGAGGGTGCGGCAGACGGCGAGACGGCCGACGAGGAGTCAACAGCGGTGGACGACACGCTCGGGGAGACAGACTCCAAGACGGAGGACGCGATGGCAGATGAGGGAGAGGCCGCATTGCTGGCGGACGAGGGGCTGGCGGAGGGGGCCTTGGGCGTCGTTGTCGGGAAGGGCGTCGCCGGCGTGGTGGCCTTGCCCGTCGTCGTGACGCCCTTCGCAGTAGTAGTGGGCTTCTTGACCGTCGTCGTGGGCTTGGTCGTCGTCTTCTTCGTCGTCGTCGTCTTCTTCTTCAGTTGTCCCGGGGGGTTGGCACGGCCGTTCTGCTTCTTGTCACGACAGGCCTTGTCACGGGGGTACTCGCGGTAGGGGATGTCGTTGCGGCGCTGGTACGCGCGGTGCCCGCAGGCTCCGGCGTTGGCGCAAGCCTCCGTCACTGAGAGGACGGACAGGAGGACTCCGAGAGCGATGGTGGCACGCATTGTTGCCTTGTTGCGTTGGGAGAACGAGAAGATGACACGCCGTCGCCGCCTATATACTGGGCTGGTCGGGTGGTTTCTGGTTACTGGAGCTTGTTTGTCCGAGTTTCCAGGAATAGAGTGAAGCTCAATCGCCGTCGCAGAGACACGTCCGTGCCGCCGTGCCAGCCTGTTTCTTCCCAGAGTCTCAAAAGATCACGGTCACCCTTCCGGAATCCGGACATGCAAAGGAAACGCGCTCCAGCGCGCTGTCCGCGTCGTGTTCGGTGGAGGAACCCGGTGCGAGACAGCGAGCTTCATACTCTCTGGTGGTTCAGGCTGGCCAGGGGTCCGAAGCGCTCCCGGGAACACGGTACGGCCCTGAGCCTGGCCTGGCACGGCTGAAAAGAAGCAGGGCGTTACGGGAGACGCAGGTACGGACAGGTACGACAACTTTGCAGAGGGGTTCGGATGGATGAGATCCATGCCTGCGTGACGGCAACTACGGCAAAGGCTGCAATTGATCGGGGCATGCATGGCGTCGAGATCCCAATTACATGAGCAAGAGTGGTAAGCGATCAGTGGATCAGCCGGATCAGTGATAATCGCTAGATCGCCGATTAGCCTGCACAGGGGGCTACGTCAAGATTGTCTTGTCTGCATGCATCTGGGCGTATCTGGGTGGCGTGGGAGTCGCAGTCTCGACCACTTGCAAGACTGTTCGGCAGATAGAATGGAAGCGAAAAGTGTAATCGGTCCGGGTCTTGACCGACTACGAGGAATGAGGCACCCAAGCGTCCGCGACATGGATGGCCGGGCGAGACCCGGGGCTGGTCAAACCCCGGATGATGTCTTGAAGCAGTAGCACAAGACAGGTGGCAGATGCACAGCCTTTTGCTTTTGATTTGAAAATTCGGCACCGAAAGCTTGTTGTGAAAGGAGAGGGACGACGGACAACCTTGGACCCAGCGAAAAGAGAGAGACAGAGAGGGAGAGAGGGAGAGAGAAATGAGGGGTGGGTGGAGATGGCCGACGATCACCGCAGCAGTATTGTCTCACGTCATCCCACAACTTTTCGGTCCCCTTGTCTCAGGCAGTGGCGTACGCCTCACCACCCGAGCACCCCGAGCACCCCGAGCACCCCGAGCACCCCGAGCGTCTACCGCTCAATGGCCTGCAAACCCTAATGAATGAAGCACTCGGGTCGCATGCATGGAGCCCCAGCGAGAGGGGTCGACTGCCAGAACCCACTTGCTGGCCCCCTGCACACCCCTGCCGTTTCCCAAGTGTAGCCCCTTGGCCCCTAGGTCGGTCTTGCAACCAGTGCACGTCCTCACCTCCCAGGTACGACAGCACTCCCATGCTCGCCTCACTTCCCCCCCCCCCCCCTCCTTCATCCAACACCCACCACCACCACGCACTAGGCGTTCCATGTACTGCGGACCGCTGCAGTGGCTTGTGTGCAGAGTTCAGCACTAGCGAAAGCGCCCGCCATTCACTGGTCTGTGCCAAGTATAGCCTCGTCTTGTCCCGCAATAGTCCAGGCTGGGCATTCTCAGATCCCTTCACAGGCCATCGCAGCCGTCATCGCAGCCTTCATCTACCTCGACTTTGACACTCGACGAGCTCGCTCTCCCACCTCCGACTCGCAACTCACATCGCCTACCCCATAGACAACAAACGACGCATGCCAAGCACTGCGTCGTGACACCTGCAAACCTCCGTTCATGCAACATCCCCAAGCTCGACAATCACGCCTAGCCTGGGCCCAGTCCAACGCACATAGACCAGAGTCGTAACCCCTACTCCTCCACCCTCCACCCTACACCATGGGCACAGCTCTCATCCAGTTCATCCCGTCCGACGGGCCAGACTCCAACTCGTACCAGAAAGATGGCACACGCAGCAGTGAGTCCTTGTCCTTAATGTCCTTGTCTTGCCTGCCTTTACGAGAGGACCTCGAAAGTAGTAGTCGTCCTTAAGTCCACCAACCACCGTCGTATGACCCCTCATTTGCGTCCGGGTGACCATCGCTGCACCCGTCCATCCTGCCAAGCTAGGTCCACAGACCGGTCCGGCCGGGTCACGTCGTGTTTTAAGCTTTCACCACGCACTGTCACTTTTCACCTTGGTCACCTTCTGCTTACGGCGTGTTCGCGATCGCGATGCGTCCCGCGACGCGTCCGACGTCGATGCATGCGATCGTACATAACATCCACCATGCATCCCTTCCCTTTGTCTTGTCCCTCATTCATCCCTTCGTTCCCCCCTTCTTTCCTTCCCGTCTTTTCTTCCTTCCTTCCCCTTTCTTGTAGTTTCGTAGTTTAACACTTGCTGGCGCTCGATCATCATCTAGCCGCCGCAGCCACTCTTTAAACACCCACATTCTTTAACCTCCAGTAGACTCAAACTTACCCCGGACAGAGTCCGACCTCGAGTCAAACACTACGAAACGACAGCGCTGGCCGTTGTGGAAGAAAATGGTCCTCCTCGGATTCCTCCTCGTCCTCATCCTGCCCTTTGCGGTAGGCATCCCCGTCGGCTTGTGTACCCGTAAGGGATCGCACTCTCCCTCTGCCTCGGCATCCGACGACGCTGCCTCTGCCTCTGCCTCTGCTTCTCCTTCGGTTTCCGTTTCCGCCTCTGACTCTGCCGTCTCCCCCGGTCCTTCGGGCAATGCTACTGCCCCCACCCCCGCCACGCCCCCCACGGCAGTCTGGCAACCCCCCGTTGGCGCGTCCTGGCAGATTGTCCTCTCCGAGCAAGTCCCCATCGAAAACGGCAAGCCCAGCCCCAATGTAGACATCTACGACATGGACCTCTTCGACGTTGAGGCGTCTACCATCTCCGCCCTCCACGCCGCAGGCAAGAAGGTGATCTGCTACTTCTCCGCCGGCTCGTTCGAGGACTGGCGCCCCGACGCCAAGGACTGGGACAAGGCCGACCTCGGTGCCGACCTGAAGGGGTGGAAGGGCGAGAAGTGGGTCAAGACCGGTTCGGACAAGGTGCGCAGTGTCATGAGCGCGCGCATCAAGATGGCGGCCGACAAGGGCTGCGACGCCGTCGACCCCGACAACGTCGACGCGTACAACAACGAGAACGGCCTGGGTCTCACCGAAGCCGACGCGTCGGACTATGTCAAGTTCCTCGCGGCCGAGGCGGGGAAGCACAACATGGGCTGCGGGCTCAAGAATGCCGCCGCCATCGTGCCCGCCGTCGAGGGAAGCGTCCAGTTCTCCGTCGTCGAGCAGTGCGCAGAGTACGGCGAGTGTGGCCAGTACCAGGGCATGATTGAGGCCAAGAAGCCTGTGTTCTCCATCGAGTACCCCTCGCAGGCGGGCACTGAGATGCCCTCTGACGCGCTCGCGGCGCAGTGCAATGCCGACGGCTCCAAGGGTTTCTCCATGGTCATGAAGAAGATGGCGCTCGACCAGTGGGTCGAGCCCTGCGAGCCGACCTTCGACTCGTAAAGCATTGTAGTCTCCGTTGTAGACTAGCCACGGGGCGGCGGCTGGTTCCGCGCCCCAATCCATCCGCCCAGGCGGTACGTTTTTCCATCAAAGTATGCATACTACGCTCTTTACGCATCAGCCATGAGTTCTGTGGACTCCTTATCATGGCTGTGCAATGCACCGCCATGGCTTATCTTGAATCGCAAGTCATAGTTGCATGAAGTGTATCGTCCCTGGTCCCTATTGTCTAAATACGGTGCGGCGTGCAGTTTCTCAGGGTTTACATGTTATCTATAGCCCTTGTATCCTCATCTCCGTCTCCGTGTCGGTACCTCGAGTGGTCCGTGCTATCAACGCCGATCCGCAGCTCAGCACCGCCTCCGCCAGCCCCGTTTCAGACGATCGGAACCAGTGCGCAGCACCTCGTTAGTGAGCGAAGTCGCATCCCTCCGTGCCTCCGCAGTCGGCGTCGATCCCCCCAGATCGTACCCAGGCAACCAGTACAGCCAAACCTAGAAGCCATCACGACTCGCAGCAGGCTGGCAGGCTGTTCATCACAACGGCTTAGAACCGCGTACTCCTCGCCTGCGTCTGGGTCTGCGTCAAGCGTTCCGCGACCGTGTCCCACGTCTCGGGGAAGTGGGAGTATCCGCCCACCTGCTCCGTGAGGAACACGCCGCCGAAGCCGAGCTGCGTGATCTGGTCCGTCACGGCTATAGCGGCCTTGGCGACGCCACCGGCGTTGCTGCCGTCGAGCTCGATGCTGTGGTTCCTCCCGTGTCCGTGTCCATGACCGTTACGGTTGGGAGAGCAGGAGTTGTTGGAGTTGGAGGAAGTGGGGGACGTCGGCGACGAGGGCTCGAGCCCCTCCAGCTGCCCGAAGGAGTGCACCATGGCCACACACTTTGAGCGCAGGTTGTACGGGATTTGTACCAGCCCCTTGCGCAGGAAGTAGGCGTACCATTCCTTGTGGCTCTGCTCGAAGACGACAGCGAGGTCGCAGTCCTCGAGATACCCCTGGTCAACGACGACGCCGGGGTTGTAGCACACCAGCCCCGGGCTGCCCGTCTCCTCGTCAAAGGTCTTGCGGATGTACTCGGCCAAGTTGGCCATGTACGGCCGATGGCAGGGATCCCACGGCGCCTCGTCTATGAAGATGCCCGAGACGCCGAAGCGGCCCTGCGACTCGGCGGCCCAGCACGCGTACGTGTCGATGTCGGACTCGATCTCGGGGCTGTCACGCTTGCACCAGACACAGTGCACGTAGCCGAGCAGGGTTATGTTGGGGACGGAGCAGAGCTCGGCCAGAGCGGCCTGGTAGCATGCGTCAGGGAGCACGGTGTTGCCGGGTCCATTGTTGGGGTTCACGATCGCGACAAAGGGGACGAGAGGGTTCGCCTTGGCCGTGCGGATGAGCGGGTCCCAGGCGCCGGGCGAGGGGTAGATGTACAGGGGGATGACGATGGCCGTGGGTGCCATGGCGCGAGCGGAAGCGGAGGCGGAGGCGTAGAGACCGGGGTGCCGCTGGTGAGAGGTTGCCGAACTCGGAGCAAGAAGAGGACCAGGTGACTGTCCAGCGTGACGTTTGATCGGAGTGGACGACTTGGGCGAAGTGCGAGCACTGGACAAAGTCGAGGAACTGGACGAACTACGGGGTGGACTTCCTTGGTGGAGGTTCTCACTCTTGGACTTTCGTGAAGAGCCCAAGTGGAGGTTGAGCCGTCCCAACTTCATCGTGGAGGGCTAGCTTTGGGCTGGCAACTCTGACGGATCCGGGTTAAACGGCGATATGGGCAGGAACGGTGGGAAGTCAGCTCGCGGGCGTGCTGCACGTTTGCTGCGGGTGCGAGAGCGGCAGAGTACGTTGGGCGCGGAGGGGGACTGGCCTTACGTCGTACGGCTGCACGGCAGGCGGATGGATGGCAGCGGAGACTGCGCAGGGCCACGTTTCAGGCCAAACCTATACAAACCTTTGCGGATACTCTATGTTTTCGCACGACGAGCAGGGAGCAGGGAGGAACAGGGAGGAGCAGGGATAGCAGGGAGTGCCAGCTAGCCAGGAGGGGCAGAAAAGTGTGCGCCTGTGTCGTTCCTGGTCTTCTGACCTAGTACTGAAGCTTGTCGCGGAGAGCTGTTCGGGGGGGATGTCGTAGGCTTGGGAGGGTGGCTTGGGTGCCAACGTGCACTTTGCTGGAAGGCGCAGATGACTCAGCTGGGTGGGAAGGTTGGCTTGAAGTTGGGAGAGTGCAATGAGATGCTGCCTCAAGCTCGCCGATCGGTGTTGCGTGGTCGTTGTACGTAGCGTACGTTTGCGTGATGCGGTGCACTGGAACGTTAACGTTGATGCTTAGGGCAAAGCCAGGACCAAGCCAGGACCCAGCCAGGTCTGAGGCGCGGTGACGAAACTGAGTCCGAGAGTCTGGGACGGGTCTGTAACTGCGGCGGCGCGCTGTGGTGGCGGGTGGGACCTGTACCCACTGAGTCGCGATCTGATCGATCTGGTGCCGGTCTCAGCCTGCTCAGCCTAGGCTCAGCCTGGATGCAGGCTCTTCGGGAGCCAGTGCTCTCATCTTGGCTGGATGCCGTGACGTGTTGCTTGCGTTCTTGTTCCTGAACCTCCACTCACCAGGGCCCATCTGCGAACGTTTTGTGGGGTGATTGCTGACGCTACCTGCAGCTAGTGCGACTTGTGTGCCTGGGTGCTGACCTGCGTCGAGGTGCTTCCCGCCGTGCCTACGCTGCGTTCCTGTAAAAGTGCTCAAAGTACTAAGCAGACCAGTATTTCGGTTGGTTCCCGAGCTCGCACGGACCCCCCAGCTGACGCCGCATGACGGCCCACGCTGTGCGCAAAAGTGCTAGGTTAAAGCACTGAGAGGGAGACAAAAGCATACTCGAATGCACGCAGACGGCGTGACGGGAGTCGTGCACGGCTGTAGCTTGGCGTAGCTCGGACAGGTGACGACAGAAACACGGGAGGCCTTTTCTGGGAGTCGTGGTCGTGTGCTGCCTGAGATGGTCTGAGATGGCCTGAGATGGTCTGAGATGGCCTGAGATGGCCTGAGATGGCCCGAGACGAGTGTCTAGAGAGTGAGTGGTGGGTTTAGGGTTTACTGGAGGCAAGCCTAGGGCTGGGAGGCTAAGCTCGCAAGCAAAACGCGAAACGCGCGCTCAGCGCCCCATACCCCGGTCCTTTGGCGCTTTTTGCAACCGAGCAAAGTGTAAACCGAGCCATCCAGGCGTGGGTCCCCAGCCAAGCTCAGCCAGCCCAGCCAGGAGGGTTCGCTGGGTGACTGGCTGACCTCAGCGCTAGCTTTCCTGGGCTCAGGGCGTGGGAGGTACCCGTGACATGCGACGCCCCGCGACGCCACCGAGATCGGCAGCCCTGCCTGGACACCCTCAGGGTCCACGGACCAGACATTCCTGCACTGTCTCGGCAGCTGTTGCGCCCCGAGCGCCCGAGCGCCCGAGACTGACACTGATGGTCTCCCAATGCTCCCGGGTGCGCTCACATCAGCCGCAGCCAGCCAGCCAGCCAGCCAGCCAGCCAGCCAGCCAACCGCTCACTGTCCGGGCATGGGCAGACAGCAACAGATGAGCTCTGTCTCACGCTCCGGCTCCCGGGCCCTGCTTCACTGGCGCCCTATACCTAACCCACGTCTCATGCGGTAATCAAGTTCAGTAGGCTGAACCAAAATACCGGGCCCCGGTGTTCCTCCGCCCCGTCGACCCAGAGCCAAGTGCCAGACACTAGACTGCCCGGGACCCGGGTCCCTCCCTCCTGGCTGACGTGTGGCTTTTCAGCCGTAACTCTCGCAAAAAGTGAATAACCTCCCCACAAGCACACCGACCCACCATGCTGTTACGCTCACAACAACACATGCAAGCCCCAGGTGATCACTACGTCTTGATTCCATGCAAAGGTACATCCGGCTTGATCACTTCGTGAGAAATTCCTTCTAGGTACAGTGCTGCAGCTTGTCTTGTGCGTTCCAGGTGCCCGTCTTTCGTGCCTCATGCTCGCAGAGTGATGATCAGAGGGCCCACCGCTGGCTCGCAGTCTGCATGCTCCACGTACGTTAGTAGTGCGATGTTCTCTCGTTCGTGGCCGAGGTCTGAGCACGCCTCGATCACGATCTCAGTCTCAGTATCACGTTCATGACCTAAATCAATGATGTCCCGCTATCCCCGCCGGACGTGTCGCTTGTGTTCGTCATTCCGTGCCATCCCACTGGGATCGTCTCGGCATGGTGACTCGTTACCAATCGATCGGGATCTGCCACATAGCAAGTCAGAGCGCAGCAATGTTCTGCACCGACCCGACATTGCGCTCAATGCTGTCATTCTCATTTCGACGAAAGGGGCATCTACAGATCGATCTCGCCGGGAGCGAAGCGACAGACAAGAGAAAGCTGGGATCTAACTCTCGCTCAGGAGCAAAACTCAGGAAACATGAGCGCGGAAACACATCATCCATTTTGCTTCCCAGCTCGGTGGATCTGCGACGCCTTCGGGTTCAGGATTCTGGCAGTGCGCGGTTTCATGACTGATTCTGCCTGAAGCAAGCTGAGGCAAGCGCACACTGCACGGGTGCTGACCACCGTGCGTCTCAAGTCGCAGAGGTAGTGGGTCCCCCGCCCCCTTCAGACTTGGTGCCCTGTGGCCATGGCCGCAGGCCAGGTACATCTTGCCTGCTCGGGACGAGACCGGGCAGCCCGGATCAGCGGGTCAAGGTCCCATGTCGTGCCCAGGTCGAACCCAGACGTCCCAGGTGCCCAGGACCAGAGCGTGCCAGATATGCAGAGACTGTAAACTCTGTGTCTGGCCAAAGGGTCGGGTCATGGTGCGTGCGTCGCTCTGTGTTGGTCCGCTGTTCTTACCTCATCTCACGTCTCAGTAGGCGCAGGCGCTGGCGCTGTGCAGACGGCAAGGATGGCCCGCCTCCTTCTGGTAGTGCGGCCCCCACGCCGCTCACTCACTCCGCCGGGTTCTCCGGGTCAGCGCTGACTCCCGGTCATCCTGCCGCTCGAAAGTCTGCATGAGCATTCCCAACCTTGCGACCAAAACAAGGGAGCGTCTCTTCCCGTGCATCATCAGGTCTCACATGTTCTTCGCACGCTGAGTGCCAAGATCGACAATCCTTCAGTGCTTATAAACAAGACTGCATCGCCTCTCTTCCACCTGTCCAACCCTCAATCACATCTGTAGACAAAGCCAAACTCATCATGGCATTCTACTCTCCCTCGGCGTCTTCTGTCGCCTCCTTCTCGGACGCCTCCACTGCTCCGACTACCCCCGGGTCGGGCTCCCCTCCCCCCGGCCCCGAGTATGTCCTCGTCCTCGGCGGTCTCGGTTTCATCGGCTCGCACACTGCCCTCGAGCTGCTGAAGGCGGGCAAGAATGTTGTTATCGTCGACGACCTCTCCAATGCCTTCGAGACTGTCCTCTCCTCGATCCGCGAGGCCGCCGCCCTCTGGTGCAACGCCAACGGCCGCACGGTCCCCGCCCTCAAGTTCTACGAGATGGACTACCGCTCCCCCGGCCTGCGCCTCGTGCTCGACAGCTACCGTATCAGCGGAGTCATCCACTTTGCTGCCTTCAAGTCTGTCTCCGAGTCCATCGCCCAGCCCCTCGATTACTACATGAACAACGTCTGCGGTCTTGTTTCCCTCCTCAAGACTCTTGACAGCTACGGCATCAAGAAGTTTGTCTTCTCCTCTTCAGCCACCGTCTACGGCACCAAGGCGGAGGAGGGCATCCCGCTGCGGGAGGAGGACGTCGTCCACCACCCGCACACGTACGAGCGCGACGGCGAGACCGTCACTGCCATTCCCGGCGCCATGGGCCTCACCTCCCCCTACGGCCGCAGCAAGTACTTTGGCGAAGCCATCCTCGCCGACCTTGCCTACTCGGACCCGTCATGGTCTATCCTCGCTCTGCGCTACTTCAACCCCATCGGATGCGACGCCTCTGGCCTTCTGGGCGAGGACCCGCGTGGCGTGCCGACGAACCTGTTCCCGGTCCTGGCCCAGGTCCTGACGGGCGACCGCCCGCGGCTCGAGATCTTCGGCTCAGACTGGGAGACCCGGGACGGCACGGCCGTGCGCGACTTCATCCACGTCAGCGACCTTGCTCGTGGCCACATTGCAGCCCTCGACGCCAAGGTCGACGAGCCTTTCCGCACCTTCAACCTGGGCACTGGCACTGGCACAACCGTGGCCGAGGCGCACGATGCGCTCGAGTCTGCGTCTGGACGCAAGATCCCTTCCGTCCTCGCCCCGAGGCGTGAGGGCGACGTCGGTTCCTGTGTCGCTGCCAACGCGCGCGCCACCGCCGAGCTTGGCTGGTCGACGACGGAGAGCCTGCTGCAGAGCGCCCGCGACCTGTGGCGCTTCGTTGCCCGCGTCCGCGCCGTGTAAGCCGGTCGTTGCGCCGAGCTGCCTTTGCTCCGAGCGACGCAGCAACGCAACGCTGGACCCGTCATGGGGTCAAGCTTGCGCGGAGCAGACTTAAAGCGTAACCTTGCCTCGCCCGCCCTGGCACCGTGGGCGGCGTACTACGCACGGTCCGCGAACCTAACATCCCACCCATCCCCCTTCACCAACGGACTACGGCACCCTCGACACTACGGCACGCTACGGCACGGCTGGGCTACGGCACGGCACGGCTGGGCACACGGCACGGCACCGCCGCAACAGCAACGGCACCGCCGGGCTTCGGCGCGGCCTCTGGTTAACGGGCAGCGGCGCTATGCCTTCGGCACCCGTCGCTAGGGCGGTCGGGTGCCCGCCGTGTCTTGCCGTGTCTGCCGTGTCTTGCTCTGCTGCGGTGGCCAGACCTCCCTCACCATGTATCAATCACCTCACTACTCTCGCCTTGCATCGCCTTTTCGACAACGCAAGCCGACATGCGTGCGGACACGAAACGAGAAAACCCTCCCTTCCTCCCTCCTAAGCATCCTAAGGAACCAACGTCTAGAACACTGTTACCACTATCCCCAAAAACCGAGGATGCGACGCAACCACCGAACATGAAACTGTAATACCAGCCGTCGTCGCATGCATGCGGCGACACACCCCACCGAAACAACCATAGACTTAGAGACTTGAACCCCGGGCCTGCACGGACGATGCAACCATTAGACTTCATTACATGCAGACCGAAGCTTGCTCAAAGCATGCATCCCACGAAAGCATGCTTGCATTACTCAAAGTGTTCATTAGAATCAAGGGGACGTGTTACAGAGTGAGATGAATGCGTCCCGTGATGGCGAGCGGCAGGCTGGCTCAAGTGGGTCGCAGTGTGTCAGTGGGTCGTGGATACTTCCAATTGCGTTGTTATCGTCCCCGCGCGGTTGGCTGGCAGGCTGGCGCTGGGTCCACCACCTGACCGCCCGGGAGCGATTCAGTCGAGCTACCAATCGCCCACCCACACGTCCTTCTCGTCCCTCTCACCCCTCTCGTTCCTCTCCGTCCCGGTACAGAATGGCGAGGTTGAGCTTGCTTTTCCCGTGCAATGCATTGTAGTAATTCTCAAGCAAGGTGCAGCAAATACCAAACCAGCCCGCGAAAGTGGCTCGTTTCGTTCCTGCATAGCGCGTACCTTGCCTGTTCCTTGCATTTGCTGGGCATTGATGAGCACTTACACACCCCGCCATGAGCAGAGCCTAGTCCGGCAACCTTGCATGCCCGCAAGCGAGGACACCGAAGGCCGGCGATGGCGCCGAGGAACGTTCCCGTTCGCAATCTGATTGTGTGCATCTGGGACAGTTGCAGATCGCGATCTGAGGGGGAGTGCAGAGGCCGATAAATTGCAAGCCTCCCCCTACCCACGGCAGCGACTGAATTATATCGATGAAAGCAGCGAAATCACTGAAATGGCCCAAAAATCTGGTCTCTCCACTGTGCAGCTCGGCAACACTCAGGGCAAGCGGTCCCCAGCGGGCAGGGGTAGTACTCCCTTGTCTCTTTTTTTCATCTCCCTCCCCTGGGCCTCCCTTGGTTCTCCCTTGATTCTCCCTTGATTCTTCCCCTTTCGTCCCCCCTGGCCCGGAATCTTCGTGAGTCATGCAATGCAGGCACACCAGGGGGGGGGGGATGCAGAAGGACACCTTACTCTGTTCTTGGCGTCGTCGTCGGGGCGCAGACCGCCTCCTCGGCATCCACATCGGGTTACACCGCCGTCCTCGACCGTGCATCGAGGGCACCGTGGGTTTAGGGTTCTCACCGGGCTGCGGGACAGCGTTGGTCGAAACGTCCGTGCGGCGGCGGCCCTGCTGGCTTGTGAAGTCGGAAGCATCGCACCGAACAGCAAAGCACGCTAAAGGACGCCCCCGGACCTGTGCGAGATGTAACGGCAGGTCCGGCTGAGTTGCAGGCTGGGCATGCCGCGTCGCTCAATGTGCAGGAATGTCCCAGCAAAGTCCGGACCGAAGCCATCGCTTGAAGCCTGCGCTGTGGGAAGATTGGAAGGAGCCAGGGAGCAGGGAGGACTGAGTTGTCTCTGGGAGCAGCCCGTGCCTTTTGCCCGGGTCGCACTCGCTCGCAGTGGACCCTGCGACGGCGGTGGGTCGTTCCTGGTGCCAGTCCCTCGGATCCAGACATGGTTATGTCAACAACCTTGAGCCCTCTGAGCCCCTTCTGAGCCCTCTATCGCCCCCCCTGGCTGTCGCTCACGACGCCGCCTGCATACTCCCGTGTGCAAGTGCGAGGGGAGTCACTCGGCCTGCAATCCCCGGCGAGCAGAGCTTGCTGAGAGCGTGCGACTGTCTCAGTGCGGGGGTGGCTGTGGCTGCTCCCCCAGTCTGAGATGCCGACGGTATGGCAAGCGATCACGATCACCTGCTCTCCTTCCTGCCCTCCGTACTCCGACGGGGTCCACCGAGACCAGCTGACAAGACTTTGCGATCGCACTTCACTACAACCTCCAACTTTACCCACATTCTTTTCTTGGACTACCAAGACCAAGGGGACCACCTACTCCTCTAACCCCTTTCGACAGACCTCCCCTCTTCGACACTCCTCGCCTGTACCATATCCCCTCCCTCCTTTAAACCTTCTTCCCCTCACCTCTTCTTCCATCCTCACTACCGCCGACCAACCTACCGCAGAGTGAGACCGAAACCCGACACTCACCAGCGATCATGGCGACCTTCTTCCAGCCCGGCTTCGAGGAGTCAGGCGGTGTCACCAACTGCACCGTCAACGGGTTCGACATCTTCTGCAATGCCATCCTGCCCTCCGACCGCCGCCTGGCGCACTGGTACCAGGGCTTCAGCATCGTGCTCGCAGCCGTGACGTTCTGCGTTCCGATCCTAGTCTACGGCCTCTACAAGCTCATCCGGAGACGGCCGAAGAACTACCAGCCGGTACGAACGAAACCAAAAGAGAGCGAGAAGGAACGAGATCGGAAAGCGGCGCGCATGTCGATGGCGTCTCGAAGGCATACGCCGACGCACTCCCGCCAGACGAGCTATAGCACGCGGCTGTCATTCGCGACCCGCTTCTCCGAGAGCCAGCCCCCCTCCTCCCACGGCCACACGGCGCCGTCCAGCCTGGGTCACCAATCACGGCCGTCCTACTACGCGCCCTCTGAGTCCTCGTTGGGAACATACAACACGGCGAGCCTGCGCCGCTTCACGCAGCACGCGCGCGGCGCCTTCTCGTTCCGCAGGAACCGGGACGACGATAGCACCGTGCTGTCACACCGCGACTCGTTCGCCAACCTCTCCCTCCGCGGGAGCCTGAAGAACACCAAATCCTTCACTGTCCTGAGCGACTACGACCTCGACCTCGACTTCGCCGAGTCGAACAAGGCCGACTTTGTCGTCTTCCCCCTGCACATGCCGAAGCGGGACAGTAGGGAAATGCTGAGCGGCTCCCCCCAGCTGCCTGGCAGTCCGGCCATGACGCCGTCGGACTTCAGCCATACCTGGGGTAATGGACGGGGGAGTATCCGCGGCAGTCCACGCATCGGTACCAGCGGCGATTGGGGAGCGACGCCGCGCCTCACCCACGCGCCGAGCTCGGACTGGAGCCATACCCTCTACTCTCCCCGTCCCGGTAGCGAGTGGTCTATCGGAAACGGCAACGGACCGCAGAAGATGAAGCTCGGCGCCGTCGACCTCGAGGATCTCACCGACGACGCGCTCTCCCTGGCCAACCTGGGCGACACGGTCGTGGATCTGCTGGACCGCTTCGTGGAGCTGGAGCTGAACGGCTTTGCACTCCGTGTCGCACCTCGCTCGACCGCCGAGGAGATCGACTCTCTGGTAGACGCGCTGCACTACCGCGGCGTCTCGAGCATTGTGTGCATCCACGAGGAGCATCCGGCCCTGAACGATCTGAACCTGGAGCTGCCGGCCGGTCTCATCGTGGAGAGTGCATGCATCCTCCCCTCCGGCGAGCCGCGAGACTTCTTCCAGGCCCGCCCGCTCCGCGACCTGATGGCGAACTGCGCACGCGAGCGCCAAAACCGCCCCGAGTTCTTCGTCGGCTTCCTCGACCAGTGGGAGAACCGGCCGCACCCGGCCGTCATTCGTCGCGCGATCAAGATCGCCGAGCACTACGGCGCTGTCTTTGAGCACCGTCCGCGATTGCTGGGTTCCGCGCCCACTAGCACCCGTACGATCGGTGGATTCGAGTACCTCCGTCGACCGGAGATTGTGGACCTGCAGCGCTCGTGGGCATCCGACTCGCGGCCTGTCGATCTCACGCCGAATGGCGAGCCGACCCACCTCCCGCTCGCTGTCATTGAGCGGGTCATCCCCGGAGTCGCGGACTGCCTCGTCGAGAAGGACCTCCCAGAGGAGCTCGCCCGGTTGCAGTACGAGGTACCCCAACTTGTGCCTGCCCCAGAATACATGGCCGGGTACCGCGAGGGCGACTTCTGGACGCAGGGCACGGACGGCGACCAACTGAGCGAGCACGGATGCTACCCGCTGTGCTCTGAGCCGCATGACGGACACTATGCCGCGATCGTGGCCGAGCAGTCCCAGCTTCGCGCGCTCGGTATGCTGTACCCGGTGCAGAACGCCGAGGAGCAGGCGATCCTGTCGCAGCTCCGCTCTCTCGCAGGTGACCCCAACGCCGACATTCTCCTGCACGAGCTGATCCATGGCCTGAGCACGCGCAGCATCCGTATCCACAAGGGTCTCCACTCGGGGTTCCGGGCTCCGGACGCAAACGCCGCGTTCTGGGGCGTGTGCACCACCAGGCACGACCCGGCCGACCCGTCCCCGAACCCGGTTTTCGACATCTTCATCTCCCAGTCCGCGCCGAACGACGCCGCCGTCGTCCTCCACACCTGGCTCGCGCACCATGGCCGGGCTCGCGTCACGCGCCTCATCCACGAGGTCGTGCTCGAGAACCTCACGGGCGGAGGTCACCCGAGCGGCCTGCCCAACACGGTGCGCACCGCTCTCGAGGGCGCCAGCACGGCCGAACTCCTCCTCATCCTCCAGCAGCTCAGGTTGAGCGGGGACGAGACACCGTTCGGCGGGCCGATCCGCGCCTTCGCGACCGAACTCCTCATGGATGGCACGAGCAAGACGACGTGGATGAACATGGTCGCGCGCCGCGCCCTCGATGGATCAATGAGCATGCTCGAGATTCTCTGTCTCCGCCTGGAACAGCACGCGCGTGCCGGCGCCGTGCGCCTGCCCCTCATTTCCGACCTGATGAAGCTGTACCACGTCATCGACGACGTCATGGTCGACTCGCTGTACAAGGGCCAGCACAAGACGCTCAAGACGCTAGCCAAGGCGCTGCTCCACGTTTATGGCCGTGACCCGGCTCCTCCCGGCTCTGGCGAGCGTGTCGACGTCCAGGCCGACCTCTTCGCGCTCATCTTCTTCACCTGCCTTCGCCGCGCCGCGTTCGAGGACGTCTACCTCGAGAGTGTGGATCGCTGCCCCGTCTTCCTGCAGCAGGCGGATCAGGCTGCCGTCTTCTCCGAGCTGTGGACGCTCGGCTCGCAGTGCGAGAACTACTTTGGCGTCGTGCCCCGCGAGATCGGAGACATCATCTACCACCGCCGCCAGGGTCAGCTCGAGGCCCTCGGAGGTCCCAGGGCTGAGGATCGCCAGAACAACGAGATCATGACGATGTACGCGTCCACGGACGATGCGCCCCCGAAGACCAAGGAAGCCATCCTCCAGATGCTGGCTGAGAGCAGCGTCGACGCCAAGCTCAGTCTCTTCGAGCGCTTCACCGTCTGGCGCATGCGCTTCGCTGCCGCGAGTGCGATGAGTATCTTCTGCGCTCCCGCCATTGTCGACGTCATCCTCCTCACCTTTGTCGGACGCGGACTCTTCATGACTGCCTACATGGACTCGGACATGGTCGAGGCAGCGGGCTACGCGCTCCTCACCGCCCTGCTTCTCACCGCCGGCGTCACGGGATGGGTCGGCAGCGCCGGATCGCACTACCTCCCGCACTACGCCTATGACAACATCATCCTCTTCCACGTCCAGCGCCTCGCAGGCGGTTTCGTCCTCGCCGTCATTGTCTCCGTCTTTGGCTTGATCGGCTTCGCGGTTTCTGTCTCGGTTGCGTCTGGCTTCGTCTTCGCCGCCTACCTCATCGGCATCTCGACGTACCTCAACCTGCTCGGTATCATGAGCACGATGCACCAGCACGGCTCGCCCCTCCCGTCTGGCCGCAACGTGTTCCTGCAGACGTTCCCGATCCTCTTCATCTCGCCGCTCCTCTCCTCGCTCGTGAACGGACACGACCTCGAGATCTATCTCCCCGTCATGTACGGCTTCCTCATCGTCGCGCTGCTGCGCTACCGTCGTCTGTGTCACCAGTGGAGCGCCTGGATGAGCAACATCCCTGACTTTAAGGCCCAGGACATCACGGACTGGTACACCTCCAAGGTGACCGTCGAGAAGAAGACGGATGACGTGGCCGCGCAGGCGCGCTCTGCCTTTGTCGCCGCCATCGCGTCCTACCGCCGCCGCGACGCCGACATGGTCAAGGACCCCCTTGTCGGCAAGGTCGCTCGCGGAATGCCTTACGTCGCCTGGCTCTTCAAGAAGGGCGGCGGCTCCCAGCCCGAGCCCTTCACGACGGCATGGTTCACGGCGCTCGGCGAGGCGATCAACCAGCAGCGCCAGCTCTCCCGCGGTCTCAAGGACCACAGTGTCATGGCCCTTTTCCGTGTCGCGCGCTACGATCTTGGCCAGAACCTCGGTCTGTTCCTCGTCGCCCTCCTCGACCGCTGGATCATGCTCGTCATGGGCGCGCGCAAGCCATACCCCTCCATCTACCTCGACCTGCGCTCGCGCTACGCCTTCTGCTTCTGTATTGTCTACTTCTGTCTCGGCTCCATGGTCCTCGACGCCACGCTGTTCAAGTACTGGTCCATCCGCGACGACCTGTCCCAGGAGAAACTCCTTGACCTCGCCCATGCCCAGCGCGTTGCCCGCGAGACGGACCGCAAGCGCAAGGACTGCATGTTCCAGGCGCTCGCCGATGTCGCGGGCAAGGTCTCCCTCGTCTTCGGCACCATGACGATTCTCATGTGGCTCTTTGTCGACAACTACAAGACCGTCATCATGTTCTACATGTACATGTTCGGCTACTCGTGCTGTCTCCTCTTCCAGTTCAACAGGTGCTTCACGACCAACGTCGCCGTGCACGTCCGCATCATCTTGTATTCGGCGGCGATCGGCTTCCTGATTGGCGTACTCTTGCACGCACTCCCCTGGACGTGCGGGTTCCTGTACAACGACATCATCTGCCAGAACTTTGCCGCCGGCATGGCCGCGCTCGGCACGTCGCTCTTCACGATCAAGGACTGGTGGGGATCTCCCTCGCCGCTGCTCTCGCCGACGAACGAAAACCCCCACCCGGTCTACGTCCAGCCCCGCCTCATGACGTTGCCGACTGCGCGCAAGCCGGCGTGCAAGTCTGAACTCCCGAAGAAGTTCACGCAGGCGACACTCTGGCACTCGGACGGTACCGCGATCAGCTCGCACGTCAGCCGCATCCTCGTCACAGCCCTGAACAGCGCTCGTGGACGCACCTCGTGGTCGACGCGCGTGATGCAGGAGTCGCTGAACATGTGGACCGGCGGCCGCCTGACCGTTGGTGTGCTTCCTCGCGACCAGTTTGACTCGGCCGGTCTCGGCGAGTTCTTCTCCATCTCGTACCGCCGCAACCTCGGTCTGCACATTGCCCTCTGCTTTTCCCAGATGGACATCACCCACACGATGCTGCCTAACATCGTGGCCGAGTGCATTGCATACCACGTCGCGCACGTCCAGCTCGGCCTCACGGACTCGCAGGCACTCTTCGCCGAGAACCTCGTGAACGGTGTCCTCAGTGTCCGTCTGCAGACGGACCTGGGCCAGGTCGACGTTAAGGCGCTCGGCGCCCTGCCGCGCAAGTCGCGCAAGGACCTTATGCGTGCGCTGTGCCTTGAGCGCGACGTCGACAC
Organism: Trichosporon coremiiforme; assembly: GCA_039545355.1. Taxonomy (NCBI): domain Eukaryota; kingdom Fungi; phylum Basidiomycota; class Tremellomycetes; order Trichosporonales; family Trichosporonaceae; genus Trichosporon; species Trichosporon coremiiforme. The sequence continues at coordinate 2,001,532 of BCJJ01000004.1, read as the reverse complement.
CGAGTGGCAGCACATGCCGCCCGATGCTCGTGCGGCCATCATAGCGCGTATCGAGGGTGAGCCGGCCAAATTCTCCGCGGCGTTCAACAGCTGGTGCTCCCACGACGACGTAGACGTCCAGACCGCCGACTTTGGCGTCAACCTCAACGTCGCACTGTACCAGAACGCAGTCCACCTGCTCGGCTACGCGAACCCGCAGGACTACGAAGGGCCAGCGCGCCTCATGTCCGTCCCCATTGTGCAGGACCGCAAGCCCGCGTTCTGGAAGAGGCTCCAACTGTTCCCGTACGACGCGGTCAAGTGGATTGCCATTATCACTGGTGGCGGATCAAACATTGAGCGCGAGATCTACTACCTCCGTCACGGGAAGCGGGTGCCCATCGCCATCGTCCTGGGTATCTGGAAGTGCTGCTGGAGCGTGCAGAAGTTCTTCGTCTACTGGATCCTTCTGTACCACCGCCCGGCTCTCGCACGCATCGCCCGCCTGGCCACTAAGGGCGCCCGTCGCAAGATCAACCGTAACCGTATCGTGGTTGAGCTCACCCGCCGCTTCGTCACTGGCTTCGCTGCTGCTGAAGACGACGGCTCCATGTCCCTCCAGGCCTGGGACGGGCTGCACGAGTTCGACCCGGCCAAGGGCACGCCGCTCTTCGTCGCCAGCTACGACCGCGACTTCCGCCTCATGTACCGCTCCGACGGCGGTGCGGCCATGGTCACGTACCACTACCCTGCGCGTGAGAAGAAGGGCCGTCCCTCGCGCCGTCCCACCAGCGTCGAGGTTACGAACGCCGATCTGCACTCCGTGGGCTACTACGACAAGAAGGGCCGCGTGCTCCGCGGCAACCTTACACTCGGGGAGCGTACGGACCTCACGTTCAAGTACCACTACAAGAAGGGCAACACTGGAGGCTCGCACCTGCTGCGCGCGGACTACAGCCGGGGCGGCGACTCGCTCAGCGTGTTCTGGGGCAACCCAATCGACACGGAGGACTACACGTGGGTGCCGTCCAAGACGGTCGGCCTCATCGTCCGTCACATCCAGGGACGCACGTACACGACCGAGTTCGACTACTCGCACCGCCGTGACCCCGTCACGACGACGTACCTGGAGGAAGGCAATGGGCGACGCACGGCGCTGACCGAGGCGCCCGAGTGCTGGCCTGGTGAAAAGGTGCTGCTTTCGATGCCGAGCAACCACAGCTTCGAGGCGGACGACCTGCTCATCGAGCACTCGGCGCTGCAGCTGGGCCAGATGCGTGCCTACGCACGCACGCACAAGAAGTCGCTCCACCCTGCGCGCTGGCTCTCCCTCTGGCGCAGGAGGCAGTACACCCCCGTCCCCACATGGCGTGTCCGCACCGAGCTCTGGAACCAGTGGCTCCAGAACACGGACCTCGACGCCGTCACGGCCTGTACCGTCGACGAGATCATTCTCCGCGAGGAACCGCTGCTGCGTCCGTACTGGCGCGCGCGCGACCGCGGACGTCTCCCTGAGGCTCGTAAGCTGCTCGATGAGAACATCAGCCAGATCGTCAGCGCGATCGACATTGAGACGGATGTCTCGGAGAAGACGCTCTTGGCTATCCGCACCTCAGACTTGTACGCTATGGGGCTCGCGCAGGACGCGAATGCCGTCACGTCCCGCCCCCAGGACTGCTACCACGACACGCACGACCGCATCTCGGTCATCTTCAACGACATCGGATGCTGGCCCGTTGCGCCGGGTGGCGTGTCCAACTGTCGCCGCGACCTCGTCAACGGCCACAGCACGATTCGCAACCACGTCCTTGCCGAGTGCGCGAACGACTACGGCATTCCCCGCTTCCAGGTCGAGAAGTCGGTGCAGTCGCTCAAGCTGCTCCCGCTCTGGGGTCTCGACGGCGGAACCGCCCGCCACGGCGTCATTGAAAACTACCTCGAGTCCCAGGTCGATGCCAAGGTGCAGGACACGGACCTGGACCGTGACATCGTGGGCACGTTCGTGCCGCTCCTCGACGCCTTCGTCAAGGGATGCCGCATGAAGCGTCTCGGTTACGACGACCTCCTCCACCTCTCCAACGTCTTCCTCTCGTTCGGCAAGTACTACGAGCTCAAGGACTACACCCTCACTTGGCGATCGCCCGAGGTCGAGCAGGCGTGGATCGCGGCGTGGATGCGCTCCTACGACGATCCGAACATCGCCGACCCTACCGAGTGCTTCGACATCTCGCGCCCTTCCATGTTCGACTTCCGCCAGGCGCTGTACATCTACCTCGCCTACTTCTTCATCTTCTCCGTCGGCGTGCCTGAGCGCTGCCCCCGCGTCTTCCAGAGCACCCACCACGGCATCTCCTCCCTCTTCGGTATGGTGCTCAAGTACCGCCGCGGCGTGACGTTCGGTATCTGGGACCACGCCATCCTGTGGCGCGAGTCGTGCCTCAACTTCTCGGTGGCGCAGTGCCAGCTCCCCGTCGCGGTCCAGAACATGCTCCTCGCCGGCATCGGTGTCGCGACCCGCCTCGCCTACTTCCACGCGGACGTTATCCTCCCCTGTGCCTCGCTGTTCAACCCGATGTGGGAGACCGAGCTCGGCTCGGACGGCTCCCGCATCTGCGCCCGCAACACGTTCCACCGCAAGATCGACCCGATCGTGAACGGTATCTCGAACATGGAGTCTTTCACGCCGGTTGACAAGGTGCGCACCGAGATCCCCACGGTGGTGATGCTCTCGAACGTCCAGTTCATCAAGGGTGTCAAGGTCGCGATCCAGGCCGCCGACATCATCATCAACAAGTTCGGCTTCAAGGACTACCGCCTCGTCGTCTACGGCGCCAAGGACAGGCAGCCGTCGTACTGTCTCGAGATGGAGAAGCTCATCGTCGACAACAACCTGACCGAGCATGTCGTGCTTGCCGGATTCGGCAAGCCGAGCGAGGTCCTGAAGGACGCGTGGCTGTTCATGAACTCGTCCATCTCTGAGGGTCTCCCGCTCGCAATCGGCGAGGCGGCGCTCGCCGGCGTGCCCATTGTCGCGACTGAGGTCGGCGCCACGGCGCTCGTGCTCACCGACCCTGCAAACCCTGAACAGCGTTACGGCGAGGTCGTGCCCCCGAATGATGCGCTTGGATTGGCGCGCGCACAGATCGCGATCCTGTCCATGTCCGGCCCATGGGCCAAGTTCACCGACTACGGTGAGGGTCCGCCCCTCCCCGACGTCATCACGCCAGGCGAGGACGTCGAGAAGCTCACGCAGCGTTTCTACAAGTTTGCCGAGGACAGACGCAAACTCGGCCTCCTCTCACGAGAGGTCGTTCTCCACTCGTTCCACGGAAGCAGGTACCTCCGCGAACACGAGCAGATGTACTGGATCCAGTGGCATCTGGCGCAGATGCGCGCGAACAAGGAGCTCAAGGCAAAGCCGTTCAGGTTCGGCGCGCCGGAGCACCTCAGATACATCGAATAAGACATTGTTGTAAACTTTCTCCTCGCATAGATAGGACTCTCTGCATTGTACATTGCTACGGAACAATCTGGCAGGACTGTCGGAAGTGGGCTGGGAGCCAATTGTGAAATCATTCTCCAGGTGACGGCGGGCACTTCGCCAATCTCCCACGGGTGAAATGTCCAGCCAAGGAGGACGTCAATGTTTACGCCAGCGACCAGCTTCCGCACTTCTCCCCTCTGATCAATGACCCCATCCATTCACCGTCGCCCAGCCCCATCAAGACCATCCGGCTCAATGCAACACCAGCGTGCTCGGACTGACAGAACTGACAGGCGCGTCTCACCGTTTCTGTGGTTTCCAATAGTCGACCGACCTTCGGCCCGATGGGCTCGAGCGCAAGGCGACGGCGTACCCAGGTCAGCTACGCTCCCGCCCTCCGATGGGCCCGAGCAGAGCGACTAAGGCTGCCGCATGCACGCTGCAAGGCAGCCCTCTCTCTGGATTCGTTGTCACTATGTTTGCTTAGCTAAATCGTTCGAGGTGGTTAGCGCCGCACCAATGCCCAAACGGGAGAGAGGCTTGATTGATCCCTTCCGGGGTGGATTTGACAATAGGCTGGGGTCTGCCAAGCCAGCAGAGGACTGCTAAACTCGATCAAAAGGCACTCGTTGACACTGAAGAATTCCGAGAACCAGTGTGAGCGTTCGCGAAACCGACTGATGATATTTCAAGGCTTCCACTGATATCCCGCCTATTACCATTCTCGACCATACTCCTTCGCCGACGCAACAGCACTTCTTTGCTCAATGGACATCGAATGGTACGAGAAGATCCTCGACTTTCCGCCCCCCGAGCTGGGAAACGCTCGTCGGGTCGACCCTCGAAACCCCCTACCCGAAGATGAAGTACGGGCGTTCAGGCTCGGTGTTGAGAACCAGCGCATTGTCGACAGCTGGGAGGAAGCCTTCAAAGCTGCTGCGAAGCCTCGATCGCCCGACCAGCTTGTTCTTCCCTACACTGGCTCTGCATCCGCCGCACACCACCAGGACAAGTACCCTGTCTCTCTCCGAGATATGTACAACTCTGACAAAGTTCTCCATTGCTATGACCGATTGATCGAAATTAGGAACCTAAACCAGGAACTCCAGGTCAAATTCAGTGCAGCACACCGGTTACTGCGCAAGTCCATGTGTCGCCATCCCTCCACGCTCTGGTCTTGGAAGGAGCTAATCTACCTCTACCTTATGTTCGTCCTCCGGGACAGAGAAGCAGCTGACCGGCAGCATCTGGGTGAATTGCACCGCAAATGCCTTCCAGCACAGCATTCTCTGGAACGGCCGTGTCTCTCCTGCAGTGACACTTTCCGAAGGCGACCAGGCGCGGAATCCGGCGTACCTCATCGCCGACCTAACGACGGTATGCGCGGCTTTTGCTATGGCGGCGTCTTTGGAGTTTCAGACACGCGCTGTTGGCGTGCTGACCGCCACGTTTTTCGCCGCCTTGGGCCTCGCTCTCTACGCCATCCCGCCATCAATTGCGACTACAAGCGTCGGTCAGGTATTCTATGGCATTGGGTTCACGGGCCTCCGCCTCTTGATGGACGTGCTCATCGCCGACACGACGGATTTCCGACACCGCGCACTGGGATACGCCTTCATATCGTCACCTTGGGCCGTCACGGCATTTGCTGTTCCGACTATGCGGAGAGTTTTCTCTGTTGCGCAACTACGCACTGCTATTGCCGCGTTTGCCGGCATTGTGCTGTTCTGCGGCCTCGTGTTGGTCGCCTTTCTGCAATATTACAGACGCAGAACCGTTGATTTTGAGTTTGACAGTGATATGGAACGACTGGTTCGGGCTGTGAAGGAGTTCGCGACTGGCCCTGCAAGCACCCCAAACCCACCGAAAACAGACGGCTATATGGCCCCCACGAGATCGCTGGCGGTCCTGAGGCTATGGGCACAGTGGCGTCTGAAGCTCTCTCTATCAGCTCTCTGCGTCGTGCTTGCCTTGCTTGTCGTGTTCGTCGTCTTATGGCTTGTTCAGATGGAAATCGTCCCATGGTACGCCGCCATCCCCGTTGTCGCCGTGTACTTCGGGATCCTTGCATTCCTGGTTGCTCTGAAGAGCGAATCCTTCAAGAATCGTATTGTGAACTTCCTGGTTCAACTTCCGGAGCTCCCTTGTTGCGCAGAGCCAGCTGAAGAAGGACTGGATTATTCTCCACGCAGTCTATGGGCTCGATTGCATCGTAAAGAAAACGCGGATGGGACAGGCGACAGCATTCTGGGAGCTTTACGCACCAGAAACATGATGGCTGTATGCGTTATCGCCATCCTATGGAAGTGTGGGTTGCCACATTCAGGAAACCTTGCCCGCTGACGTCGCAGTCTCGCACTCGTGCTGGAGTACCAACCTTCATTCGTATCACCAAGTGGCGTATGCTCTCTCGGAGACAACGTCGCGTCACTTGCTCTCGTTGGCTACAGCCGCTGAGACCGTGTCGAAGGCGGTAGTGGGGCTTTTGATATGGTGGAAGGGCCACTTCAAGTACATCATTGTGGCGGGCGGCTCCGTGTACCTTCTCGGAGAGCTGCTCCTGATTGCTGCTCAACGAAGCGGCCACTCCAAACCCCTTATCATCACTGCGGAAGCGTTTATGTCTATCTCCCGCTCATCATTTGATGGAGTCAAGGAGGTAGCTTTGCTTCATGACGCGCATCTCGGACAGACAGCCATCGTACTCGCCATGCTCAGTGTGTGCGATAAAGTGGGGGGAATGATAGGCGCAACGATTGCAGACGGGGTCTGGGCTGCAGCGCTTCCAAATGCCCCGAAGCGTTATCTTTCAGGGGAGGCGATTCTCTGCGCAGAGAGAATCCACCCTTTCCTCAAGGATCATCTTGCTCTCGCACCAGGAAGTGCGGCACGGCTGGCCATCGGGGAGATCTACGATAACACCCAAATGTACACACTTATTGCTGGCAGCGTGGCCATGGTGTTCGTTATTCTATGCTCCCTCGCCATGGAAGATATCAATGTTCTATCTTCCCCGTCAGGACCAACGGTGAAAGTTCGAACTCGATGGATGAAGAATTGGATCAAACGACACCACAAGCGAGAGCCCCTGAATGTTGAGACTCAGCCGGACATGCAGCCTCTTCTGGACGGACTTCATCGTTTGTTTCCCGGCAATGTGGAGGCGCTGGATGGACTGTGGGAGCGCATCTCAGAAGTCGTCGCAGACGATGGGGGTTGCCCGCAGCTTGTGGCCGACGACCTCTTACGCCTATTTTGCGAAGTGGCGGACTCCGTTTGGTCGCTCGACAGTGCGGTATCAGGTCTAAAGGATACGGTCGGGGGTTTTTGGAAGACTTTGGCGGCACCCGTCAGGGTTATAAATGCCTTGAACCCGTCGTGGGAATGCCAGTCTCCAACCTCAGAAGAACTACGGCCCCCATGTGATGCTTGCTGTCTGCGAGTTGAGCCTCCGACTGCCGGCTTCGTGCATTTTCATCATCCGAACGACGGAGTTTGCGTCTCTGCGGCACACAGGAGCGACGGTATGGCATTCTCCGGCCCCGTCAAACACCCTGGGCAGGACACATCCGCTTCCACGAATGCACGGATGAAGCGCATAGCCATATCCCAAGTCCTCAATCACGGCGTGCAGGAGGCCTTCAGAGCAGTCGACGTTACCCCGCCTCTGTGTATAGCCGTGCAGGAAGAAGCTGTGCGGGGTGAGAGCACAAGCCTAGACATCCGGATCGAGCTCGCGCATCAATCACTTCCTGGGCTCATACAGTATGCGCCCACACAAGAATCCGACGTGGCCTCCCTCGACCAGAGCCAGGTGTGGGACTGCTGCTCCCTCGACTCGGAGTGCTGGGTGCACGTTCACCTCCCTGCATACGGACTATGCTGGACGTTCGAGTGGAATCGCCGATATCCATTGTTTCCACGGTTGCGAGCCGGGACCGCTTGCGATAGAGCAGTCGTTGGTCTTACACCAGAGCGACAGATCCGGCTCCGTACAGCTTTAGAACGCATGATCAGCACCGCAATCACTGGCCATTATTCGCGTTTAGAGCCGGCGGAGCGGCGGAGGTTGAACCCATAGATAGACATGCAGTCGCTGCTTCCTACTAAACGGGACATGGGGATCACAGTTCCACGGGCACTTGCTGCGACATGCTTGCGAGATACTTGATATGGAGTGGATGGGACCTAGGGCATCATCGGCGGGGAGTTCCTCATCGGCACCGGCGTCGCTTCGTTCAAACTCATCACCTCGTTCATCGTTCCAGCCGACTTTACTCGGGCTCCTCATGTCTGACCAAATGTGCAAGGTCTTGGTAAGGCTCTCTCGGCTGCGTAGTCCGCTCCGACACTCGTTCACCCAGTGTGTCTCTACACCCGTTACCCGCCTATACTCACCCCACCTCCTGCTCCCTAACGAACCATACGAACTGTAAACGTCGCACTATCCCGATGCGTATGACCCTGGGTACCATCAGAGCAGCCCAAAAACGAGGCGTAAGGGAGTATGCTACTACTCGCTTGACGAGAGTGGGATTCGAACCCACGTCCGAAGACTGCGGAGGTGATGGTCGGAGCTCGGAATTCCGAGAACCGGGTAACCTTAACACAGCGCCTTAGACCGCTCGGCCATCTCGCCTGCTGAGGGCTGCAGAGGGACCGGCAGTGATCGGCGCCGGCCGGTCCGCGGACGATAGCCCTGGGATCCAACCTTGGCGCACCGTATGGAGATGCCGTGTGTTTGCTTTCTCCCAGGGCCTCAGCGTGTACTGGCGAGCTGGAAGCGGGCAAGCTGGCAGCCAGTAGTGCAAGGATGGTAGCGATTGGCGGGCTGACGATGGGTGATTGAGCAGAGGTTGACCTGCTGACCATTTCAGTGGCGCGTGGATGTCCGAAATCATTTCCACTGGTTATGATTAGTTTCTGCCCATAACAGGCAGCTACTGTATGTTGTGAGGTGGCAGTCTGCAATTTGAGTGTCGACACCTAACTCCCCGTGCCCCTGACCTTGGCCTCCACTTTGCTCTCGCCTAGGATTACCACTATCCCTCTTCAGACAGAAGGCTGTTTTGCATTTGTAGCAAACAGCAGCAGAGCGAACAGTGGTGGTTGAGTCCAGCAAGCTTGCACCTGTGAGCAACTGTACTTCCGGACCTTCGCCGCTTCTCCATTCGGAGCACAGGCGGGTCTCTCACCTAGTTCCTGGTCATCCAACCCTTGTTCGGGCATTGTTAGCACCTCGAAAAAGGAGGCGTAAGGGAGTGTGTGACCACTCGCTTGACGAGAGTGGGATTCGAACCCACGTCCGAAGACTGCGGAGAGAACATCGGACTCGGAACTCCGAGACCGCGAACCTTAACACAGCGCCTTAGACCGCTCGGCCATCTCGCCTGCTGAGGGTCGTGAGAGGATTAGCGTTGGTTGGCACCAGCCCAGCGCCCGCCAACCCGCCATCCCCTACTCGACACCTTATGCTGTCCATGACACGAGAGATTGTCCCGGGCCATGCTACAGTGTTGCTTGGTTCCGAGTCTGACGGTCAGATCTGGGATCAATTATCAAGTTGCCATTCACACGGCTTATGCCCCGCGTTGCGGCTTTGTATGGACCATCCTTAACGCGTCTGATCGTGCCTGAGCGGTGCATTGGCGCCTATGATCATCTACAGCGCCTGAACCGATGACATCCACCCACGCCCCTTCACGACCAGGACACAATTACCACGCAGGTGAAATGAATCTTGCCCTGGACGCCTCTCTGAGGTTGTGGTACGCCTCCTTTTTTTCCTCGAATAAGCCATCTAAGGCTACCGGCTGTTCAGCACCATGTCTCGACACCCGATCACATTCACGCTGCAAATGCTCGATGCCCCTGGTGGTTGGCGGAAGTCCAAAGGAAGCCTTAACGGGCGATATGCACTCTGAAGCGAGAGCCAAGATTGAGAGAGAGGTACGCTGGGCATTGGCCCCAGCGGATCGCCAGGTCACAGTGTCAAAGTCACTCAGGACGTCCAGGGAGCTTGAGGTTGGAAGCCACCGGTGGTCGATAACTTGCTGCCTCGGAGCACCGTCCAGTCCAGAACCCCATTGCTCTCGGCTCTCAGGGTGGTCTCGACTAGTGACAATGACCCCGTTCTGTGCGTCCGCAGATCGTTTCGCCTGAGCCCTTTCCTGCCACCTTACACTACAGTATCACCCGTTAGCGAGCCGTGGGGGCCGAGACCTTGCGGCCGGGGGTCGTTCTGCAGCACATGCCACCAGATCAGGAAATGCCTGAAGCTATGCCTTGGCGACACCGTTCTTGCGAAAGCGGGCCAGTGAACAACGTTCCACCCCTCCTCACACCTTCAACTGCCGCTGCAAACCCAACATTCCTCGTCTGAACAGCCCTCGAACTCCAAGCCCCGGTAGTGACCTGACGCAATGTCGCACGAGAGGCCCTACAACATAGGCACTGGGTATCCCCAAGCTGAGTCAGCTCAAGATGCGTGGCCAGCCCTAGGGCATGAGGGCATCGAGCTCAGCGTTGTTCGTTATACTCCAGGCGAAACGAACTCGGAGGAGACTGCAGCGCACTCTCAGTCTCATGCCACCAACACCAATCTGCAAGACCAAACTCTGACTCACCCCGACAACGACGACGAACCCGCAAGCGAAAATCGTCCCGCCCAGACTGATACATCCGGCACCACCCCTCCTGTCACGGCACCCGACCAGCAAGAACCCGAAAAACCGCCCATCGGTGGGCCGGACGTGACCAGCCATGGCAACGCGGGTGAACCCCAGAAGTCAGCTCCGTTGCACAACCCGCCTAGCTCTTGCCCTGAACTCTCTGCTCTTCGATGTTTCCAAAGTGGCTCGCGCAATGCTTATCCGCACTTTCAACATCACACCAAGTCTGCTTACGGCGGTGGCCGGTCCACCTTTGGCCTACTACTTTGATAGCTTCAACTTGGCGCTGGAGCTATGGTACATTTTCGATTGCCCTTCCTGTCATCAGCGCCGTTATTTCCGTCTTCTTACTACGCTGTGGGAATCTCAACATCCTTCTGAAAAGTCCAGCAGGAGAAGCAAGACAGTCCGGAGAGAAGCCGCAGTCCCAACCTCGAGGGCATCCCACTGAGCCGCCCGGCGTGAGTCGCATGAACGCGATCAAGCACTTGATCTTATTGGTGGCATTCGCCATGTATCTCATTGGCGTTGTCACCATGTTCTTTGTCCGCAAAGCAGGAAAGCCCGTCGAACTCCTGATCTGTCACAGGTGTTGGTTGGAGCTGCCGGATTCGCGTTCAACTCCCTGGATGCGACAGCTGCGATAAGCGGTCTACAGGAGCCGAACCACACCAGCCTGGCCGCCATCCTGGCGATGTTCGCCTGCCAGGGTGGCGCCTTTGGCAGTCCCTTGCTGCGGCCGTTTGGAACAAGGTACTTCCAAAGGAGCTGAGGAAGAGGATCCCGTATGAGACATGGTATATGTGGAGAGACATCTACTACGATCCGTGCTCAACTTGATTTCCCGCAAGGCGACCCGACGCGCATCGCCATCCAAGGCTCGTACGCTAGAGCTCAGGCAAATATGCTGATTGGTGGAGCCCTTGTCATGGCTTTCGCGCTCAGGTGCATTATTTTCATGAAGGATCATCGAGACAGTGCCGCAGCGGATGATGACATGGGGATTGACGGCTAGGTCGGCCCCATGACCCAACGCTTGTGCCCGCTTCATTGCCTTTAAGAAAAACCGATTCGTGGTATCGCCTCCATCCCCGTGAACACTGCTCCATAGCTTCCTTGTTCCACTCCTGTGGGGTTGTAGTCATAGCAGACATTATGCCTAGCATTCCCATGTGCACAAACACAGAAACTTCAGCAATGCTCCACGAAAAAGGAGGCGTAAGGAGGCAACTGAATGCCTGCTTGACGAGAGTGGGATTCGAACCCACGTCCGAAGACTGCGGAGGGATGCGACCCCGGAGTTCCGAGGTCATGAACCTTAACACAGCGCCTTAGACCGCTCGGCCATCTCGCCTGCTGGATGCTGCGGAGAGATCGGCGCCGATCGGCGCCGGCCGACGCGGCCCGGTTCCGAGTCGGAGCCCCGAGACGGAGCTTAAGCGTTGAGGGAGGACACCGTCCGTACCTTTGGTCTGGACCGAGGCGTATGCGTAACCCCGCTTTCAGCTACCATATCGTTGCTCTGAGCTATCGAAGTCCGGACCGTTCACGGCATGGGGCTCGGGCCACCCGACACCCCGCTCCTATTGTTCGGACGAGTGACGAGCGTTTATCGCTCTGATTAGAGTTGAGGGTAGTTATTGCCGAGACATAGTGATTACCCGTTATCGACCTCGGGTTGCACCATCATCAGGGTCCTCACACGGCATGCCGCCTTCTGGTCCATGGCTCGACAGAAGAGGTATTGGATCACGGAGCCTTCGCGTGTCATTGGTTGTACTCGGGGTGCAGCGGTTTCTCAGCAATGGAGGGCGCGTAGACCCAACAGCATCTGCCGTTCCGGTGCAGCTCCGCTTGCCCTTGCTATCTCGGATTCCAGCTCCACGGCACAACTCTGAGCAGGGACCTCTGGCACTTGATTTGCCGATCTCGGAGGAACGCTCAGTAAGCCGCAGCCTCCAGCAAGGGGGTCCGCCCCATGAGAGACCTACGGCCCCGGGTAACATGTGGGGCCTCCATCATCCGGGTTGTCACAGGCTCACTGGCGGGTCAAAACCGGCTGCCTGGAGCCCCTCACAGATGATCCACTGTGTTCACCCCGGGCCGATGACATTCCGAAAGGGTTGAAAACCTATGCGCTGTGAGACTGCACGGGGCGCAGCGCCATGCACTGAGCCCACGGTTCCCGACACCGCCAAGACCATGGACTAAGCGCTGGCCGCTCAACTTACGGAGGGTGACTTGAATCTCGTCGCCTCAAGCTCTCCGCATCCAGCATCGGATCAGCTCGCCTCTAAGATGAACTGAACCTCTCCCCTATTCTCGTTACTATCTCCTACACTCTACTGATACTGGCCCCATGTCGTAGATCCGCAAGCCCGCGACCACCAAAACAGCAGCGTCGAACCTCGTCGATGGGCCGTGTCAGCCGTAGTCATTGGTGGCACTGGCTCGTGGCGTACAGGCTAACCGTCGCATACGCCTCCAGCTCTCAGAGCTGAGCGAAAGCTATTGTCCAAACACCGTGAGACACGCACCAGTAAGATATAACAGACACCTCTTGCGCGAGTCTTCCCCGGTGTACCCGTCCGCCCGCACTCTCGGTACGACTGGCAGGATGACTGCCGACGCTGGTCCTGACTCGCTTCAGTCCAATGCGAGCGCCGCCCTAGCAACTCCCCAGGCTGCCCCTCATAGTGACGATAGCAACAAACCTTCGGATACTCCGCAGATCGAGACCACCAACAAATCGGGCTCCGCCGCCCACCTCTCTCTCCCAACAGGCGTGATGCCTCTTGCAGGTCTAGCTGAGAATTCCGGTGATGACTTTGCCTCCGAAGGAGTAATCCGGGTGAAGGTGGTGAGTGTCCCAGCGTGCGAGTTGTGAGAATCACTCCCTGACATGTCAAGCTCCCACTGGAGAGCGTCCCGGCGTCTCCTAGTGGCAGTCGCAACGAGAATGTCGAATCTCAATCAGAGTCAGCGGTCCTGGGCCCTCTTGGATCTTCGATCCTTTATCCGGACGTATCGGCACCTTCTCAGCCAACTGTGCCGCAACCTGCAACCGACATAACTGGATCGGAACATATGTCTCCTGTAGTTGTCGTCCCAACGGTGCGCCAACACCATGATCCCGCTGCTCCACCTCCCAGGGACAAGTCTCCGACGCCGGAAAAGCCCAAGGGAGCTTCGGCCGGTTCTGTTGCGGGTCAAGAAAGCTCCCACGACGAGCCTCGAGCCTCCTTGGATGGGAGTCGCGACCTAGACGGCACCGCCCAAATCATCACCGCCAACGACCTCGTAGTTCACGCAAGGCCGCATCACGCTAAGGAACTGGAGCTGTCGCGTCAAAGGTCGTCAATGTCTTTCTTCAGAGACGCCATGTTGACTGAGGATGGATTCCGGCAATCGGATGCCCGTGTTGGAAGGCCCATGCAGGAGTGGAACATGACCAATCGTGTGCTATTACATGTGCTGTACGTCGTCGCCGAGTCTGGGAAACAGTAGAGCTTACGACTCCCCAGATTGTGGCTTCTCATGGCTGTCGACGCAATGCAGGAGAGTGTTGTTGTAAATCTATCACCTTACATTACCTCTGAGCTCGGTGGCCACAGCTTCGCGACGACCGTGTTCATCGCTGTCGACGCCACGGTCGCCATCGTCTACGCATTGCTATCGAAGGCCGTGGCCGGAGGCGCTTCCATCCGCTACTCGTACCTCTACACTGGGGGTTTGGTCCTTGGCACGGTCGGCTTGGTGCTCCTAGCGACTGCGAAGTCCCTGTTCATGTACAGTGCCGCAAACCTGTGCTACTGTGTCGGGTTTGCCTGCATTAGTCTCGCCGTCAATGCGCTCGTGTGGGACACGACTCAGGCAAGATACCTTGTCCTCGTTCACGCCATACAAACCAGTCCCAAGCTCGCTTCAACCCTTACTGGCCCTGCACTCGCGCAAGGCTTCCTGAATATTCGTTGGCGTTGGGGATACGGGACGTTTTCGATAATCCTCCCCTTTCTCGGCTCAGTCATGGCATGGATCCTATGGTACTACGACAGGCTAGGCCAACGTCGGGTCGCCCTCAAGCGAGCCAAAGAGGACAAGGCTGCAGCCGAGGAGGAGAAGGCAGCACAGAAGGAGCAGAAGGCATCAGATGAGTCGAGGGAGGTTCGGGAGGAGGAGACCCCAGAGGACACCGACTCCGATAAGAAGGGCGACAGTGAGACCACTGACAGTCCACCCCGTAGCAAGTTCAGGAGAGCTACCCGTGCCGCCACCAACTTCTTCTTCAAGTGGGACGTCGGTGGCATTCTGCTCTTCTACACCGGCTTTGCCCTATTCCTAATCGCCTTTGCCATCGCGGAAACGGCTCCTGATGCGTGGCGTTCTTCTTACATTCTGGCAATGTTGTTTGCGGGCTTTGCGGCCTTCTTCGTGTTCGGGATTGTAGAGTACTACACTTCGCCGAAGAATCGATTCCTCCCGATTGGCTTGATGCATAACAAGTCAATCGGGGGTGCTTGCGGCCTCACGTTTGCCTGCGCAGGTACGTTCTTAAACCAACCCTAACGCTAAGCTAACGCATCAGTCGCTCTCTACAGCTGGAAAAGCTATTTCACCTCGTATTTGCAGGTTGTTCACGACTGCTCGGTCATCGTCGCGGGCTACATCGCTGTCATCAATGAGGCTTCGGAAGCGCTTTGGGCGTTTGGGATCGCCTACTTGGTCATCAAAGAATGGCCATACAAGCCAACCCTAGTGGTGGCATTCCCAGTGTACTGCGTCGGAATCGGAACGATGCTTCTGTTTCGCAAGCCCGCCCACCCTCTCGGGTTTGTCGCGCTCTCTCAGGTTCTGGTCGCAATTGCTGGCGCCGCCTTCAATACGCTGGACCGACTGACCGTCATCAACTCCGCCGACGAAGACGCTCACGTCGCCTCCATGGTGACGCTGCTGATGACGTTCACGCACGTTGGCAGAGCCATCGGTAACGCTCTGTCGGGTGCTGTGTGGGCGAATACTCTCCCGAAGAAGCTACGCGAGCTCCTTCCTGATGAGCATCGGCCCGAGTGGCGTGAGATATACAAGGACCTCAATAAACAACTGAGTTACCCGCAAGGTTCGGCCACTAGAACCGCCATTCAAGCCGCTTACGGGCATGCGCAGAAACGGATGCTCATAGGTGGAACGGCAGTGATGGCAATCGCCTTCTTGTCTATCCTATTCATTCGCAACGATGTGGTGAAGTCACGGAAGATTGACCAACTTGACCCAAACGACCCGAACCAAAAGGCGGAAAATGAACAACAAGAGCAGTTGTAAGGGGATCCTGAGGCCGATAATATTGTACAAACTCCTGGCATGCAGCTATTGAACGTATAAACACCTGACCTGCAAGCCGATGAACATATAAACGCCGTGTTGTTAGCTCCGCGGAGCTGAAGAGATGCAGCTTGGTACACTCGCTGCGGCTTGACGATACTCGAGAGCAGCCAAAAGGGAGGCGTAAGGAGGTGCGCGAGCACCCGCTTGACGAGAGTGGGATTCGAACCCACGTCCGAAGACTGCGGAGAACTGAACGGCCTCGGAGTTCCGAGACCGCGAGCCTTAACACAGCGCCTTAGACCGCTCGGCCATCTCGCCTGCTAAACGCCGGCCAGTGAGGTCAGCTATGTCTTGGGGAACAGCGCCTCGCTGACAGCCTGCCACAGAGAGTGAATGCCTTGGAAGAGACCGCCCCAATGTCGGCCACCATGCTGCGTTACCTCTTGTCCTCCGAGGGTCACCAGTTAGAATGTAGGTGCCGCGTCAATCAAGCGACCGTCGGGGTCTTCGAATTGCCCACTGGCAAAAGTTTTGAGGTTTTCTTCCTGCTGTCTTCTCTGAGCGTGCATGAATCACCATCTCCAATCAGTTTTACCACGCTCAGCCTGCCAGATCATCGTTCCAGCGGCATCACGAGCCTAAGTTCCCAACAGTAACGAAGTCTTTGTGACATCTCCTATTGGACCACGACGTGGACCAACCGTGGTTGGGATGATAGCTCAGTTGGGAGAGCGCGAGAGTGAAGCTTCAGTTCTTGAGGTCGGGCGTTCGATCCGCCCTCGTCCCACACGTCGGATGGCTCTTCGGAGCACCTAACGTTCGCTTTTATACTCCTTGCAACTCCAGCGGTGTTGGCGCCGGCATCGCCGAGCGTGTTGGAGTTCCGAACGTGCCACCTAGGGATGATAGCTCAGTTGGGAGAGCGCGAGAGTGAAGTACTCAATTCTTGAGGTCGGGCGTTCGATCCGCCCTCGTCCCAGTGGCAGTGGCTTCGTTGACGAGATGAGGCCGTTTTTTTCGAGCCCCCGGCCTGTGTGTATCGCGGTTGGCAAGCTAGCCGCACGCGACGTTGTGCAATGTTACGTTTAGGCTGCAGTGTTCGTACAGGGGGTGGACTCGGCGTTCGGTGCGTTCACGTGCTGCTTGTGCGGGCTACCTCGGCTTGCTAGTTCCTTGCTATTGAAGCGTCTCTCTGTCGTTCGGAATCAGTGCTTCGCTCGCCGCTGACGACCGACGCGCGCACAACGCCTCCATGTCCTCTTGACTTCTCTTCGCTAGTATATCGGTTAGTATAATCGCCTCTCAAGAGAGAGTTTCTCGGTCTCTTACGACTGCAGTGATCGCGATAGAGCAGGGTTCGACTCCCTGGCGGAGAAGCTTTTTGGTTCCTCTGCGTGCAGTTGTAGTTGCAACGTGGAAAGCTGAAGAGGGCGAGGAGAAACGGACGTTTGAGTGGTGTTAGGGCGGGTTTCAACCCAGTAAAGTGGAGGTTGAGGTGCAGTGGCACTTCCGCCAATTATGTCGAGTTTCCAGATAAAACGTCCCAGGGATGTCGTTAACCCTGAATGCCCACGAAGTGCAAAAGGTTTGGCGTAAGGAGGTAACTGAATACCTTCTCTGACGAGAGTGGGATTCGAACCCACGTCCGAAGACTGCGGAGGAGAGCCTGTTCGAAGACAGGTGGTCACCTTAACACAGCGCCTTAGACCGCTCGGCCATCTCGCCGGGATGGAAGCCGCGCCGAACGCGCCGGGATGCCGTCGGCCCCCGCTGCCCCGCTCTCTCAACGAGTGACGAGCGCCCTCATCGCTAGCAAAAGGGAAAGGAGAAGCTCCTTCGGTGAAGCTGCCGTTGGTGGTCACGATGACGTTGTTGAACCACACCCACAGTCTGCTGACCCTGTGCTCCAAGTTGCGGGCTAAAGTGACTGCCCGCATGTCCCCTTCCGGGGCCAACGCGGACCGCCCAACATTACGCAGTGGCTGTGCTCTCCTGCCCTGCCTATTCGACTTGGGGCATCTTTAGCCCCATCTCACCCCGCCCCGTGGTGAACGAAAAAGACCAGTTACGAAGCAACTGAATGCTCTTTTGACAAGAGTGGGATTCGAACCCACGCCCGAAGACTGCGATTTGAAAGCCGCCCCGAAGAAGATCAGAGAGGAACCTGAACACAGCGCCTTAGACCGCTCGGCCATCTTGCCTGGTGGTGATCAGCGCCGTCGCCGCGCACATTGCCAGAGACACGGCTGCTCGACGGTGACAGCAGCAGCAAAGGCGTCGGGGAGTGAGGAAGCGTGGCTACCTTGGCTGGTTCTTGCGTAGGAGACTAAGGCGCGCCACGGCCTGCACAGACGGACGGAGTGGAAGCTGGTCCAAGAAGAGAATTTTACCTGAGAATGGACCGCAGAGTGGATACCCAGCCACCCACCGTTGCTACTGCCTCGATAGTCAACTGGAGTCAGTATTCTGCTCCCAGAAGCACTCTCTGCGGACTCCTTGCTGTAATAGCTGAACAGTCAAGCCTGTTTCGGCTCTTCTGGCAACTCCACGCGTTAGGTTGCACCCGGGAAGCTCCTGCCCGTGCGCGCGGAGCAGCCATCGTCTGTCCATCGGACGTTCTCGTGGTGTAGTGGTTATCATACTCTCTTAGGGTGATCTAACATCTTGAGCTTTGCCTCCTCGTCTCTTCGGAGTCGGATTGGGAGTGGCCCCGGGTTCAAATCCCGGCGAGGACCTTTTTTGTCCGTACTCCGCCTGCATGCTTGGTTGGGGAGAGAAGAGAGAGCAGGAGATCCCGAGATGGTTGGACGATGATGGCTGACGTTAGAGAGAATACTGTGAGCAAGTGCCACATATGTCTCCGGCGCAATATAGGCTGCGGAACCCGCTTCGGCAGCC
>BCJJ01000004.1:1793423-1983148 GCA_039545355.1 Trichosporon coremiiforme | reverse complement strand
CCCCCCCCCCCTCTGCATGCTTTGATGAACGCCCCCCCCCCCAAGGTCATGTTAACGTCGTCCCCCCCCCCCCGCTGATGTCAGACCGGTAATCTAGCGAAGTGCCACTAAGTGTTTCGGGCGCAAATCTGTCCTGCGCCCCGCCTCCTTACGAGAGCCAACTCGAGTGCGGCTGCTGCAGTCCATCCCCATCGTGAGTTTCACATCGCTGCAACGCAGTAGCCATGACCACGCCACTGGTCCAGGTCTTGGGAGAAACCTTTAAGGCGAGCACTATCATTCGCATCGGCGTGCGACACTCTCTCTTTCTGGCCGGCCACAGACGGCCTTCCTAGCTTCCCTTCTGCTCCATACAGCTCGGCCGCACCTTCTGCCCCGAAAAAGGTTGGCGTAAGGGAGTGTGCAACCACTCGCTTGACGAGAGTGGGATTCGAACCCACGTCCGAAGACTGCGGAGAGAACGTCGGCCTCGGAGATCCGAGGTGAAGAACCTTAACACAGCGCCTTAGACCGCTCGGCCATCTCGCCTCCTGGCAATGGAGACAGAACTCGAGCCCTCAGCGCTCCGGCGCGGCGTCGGCGCCCCCCAGACATGGTGTGGTGCTTGGAATAGGCTACAATGAAACTATTCGTGCATATGCTCTACAGACTTAAGCGACGTTGGAGGGGTGGGTGAACTGAGCCGGAGGCGAGGCAAAGTTGTCCTTGATGGTGCGGGGCGAGACGAAGCGGGAGAAGTGGGCCCAGGTGCCGCTCTTGTCGTTTGTGCCCGAGGAGCGGTTACCGCCGAAGGGGTGTTGTCCGACCTGAGCTCCCGGGGTGCGCTCGTTCAAATACAGGTTTCCGGCCGAGTAGCGAAGAATCTCAGTCGCGCGGGCGAGAGCGCGAGGGTCGGTGGCGAACACTGCTCCAGTGAGGGCATACTCGGTCGTGTCGTCGATGAGCTCGCAGATGCTCTCGAACTCGTCGTCCTCGTATACATACGCCGTGATGACGGGGCCGAAGATCTCCTTCGTCATTGTGACGCTCTTCGGATCCTTTGTCAGGATGACCGTGGGCTGGACGTAGTATCCCTCGCTCTTGTCGCCCTTCCCGCCGGTGAGGACGACACCACCCTCAGCCTTGGCCGCCTCGATGAGCGAAAGGATGTTGTCGAATGACTGCTGGCTGATCACAGGGCCCATGAAGGAGGCGTACTGGTCGACAGGACCCTGGACGATGGTCTTGACCTGCTCGACCAGCTGGTTCAGCCACCCAGCTTCGTACATGCTGCGAGGGATGTAGAGGCGTCCGAGAGCACTGCACTTCTGGCCCTGATACTCGAAGCCTGCGCGGATCGCCTGGGTGATAGTTGACTCAAAGTCTGCACTGGAGTGCAGGAGGTGGTAGTTCTTGCCACCCGTCTCGCCCACGATGCGCGGGTACGAGCGGTACTTGTGGATGTTGGTGCCGACCTGCTCCCACAGGTCGCGAAGAACCTTGCTGGACCCGACGAAGTGGAGGGCAGCGAAGTCTCGGTGTGCGAAGCACTGCTTCGTGATCGCTTCGGCATCGCCCGGGATGAACTGGATGACATCGCCTGGAACACCGGCTTCGAGCAGAATTTTGTGCGTCAGGTAGTTTGCGTACAGGCTCATGGGAGAGGGCTTCCAGAGCGCGACACCACCGAGGATGCTGGGAACAATGACGAGATTGCCGCCGATAGCTGTGAAGTTGAACGGGGATACGGCAAGAGTGAAGCCTTCGAGGGGGCGGTATTCGATCCGGTTCGCGGCGTCGTTTACAATAGTCATCGGCTGCTGCTTGTACCCGTCATCGACGATCTGGACGGAGAAGCGGAAGAAGTCGGCCAACTCGGCAATGCAGTCGACTTCGGCCTGGAGGACATTCTTGCCCTGGCCCAGCATCGTGGCGGCCATCAGATGCCAACGGTACTTACCGCACACGAGCTGGGCGGCACGGAGGAAGATGGTCGCGCGCTCGTACCACGACCTCGCGGCCCATTTGCGTTGCGCGGCGACAGCGCCCTTGATCGCCTGCGAGACAACCTCAGGCGTAGCAGCGTGGAACTCGGCAAGTGGCTGCCCCTTCACGTCGTCGGGCCGGATCTGCTGCATCATCTTACCAGTCTTGATCTCCTTCCCGCCCACGACGCAGGGGACCTCGAAAGGGAGCTGGGCCTTCATCTCTTTTACTGCCTTGTCGACGAGCGCGCGCTCGGGCGAGCCCTTTGCGTACTCGAACGAAGGCTCGTTGTACACCTTGGGCGGGACGAACTGGTACGAGGTAGTGGACATAGTGGGTGCGTGTGTGATGCTAGTCCGAGACGTGTCCGCATCGTCTCTTATACCCACCGCGGATGGTGAGCGCACCCTCGGTGTGCTAAGCGCGTATCCGAGATGTGACGCCGAGATGCCCACCAGCCTGAAGGCGAACGCCGGGAAACGCCGGGTGGTTATCGGTGGAGTGAGAGGCGTCCAGGGTGAAGAGCTCGGGAATCGTCGGCATGGGCGCCAACTCGGTCGGATGTTGCCGACGATAAGGCTTATCACGGCCTTACATAAGACAACCGTGCGCCCCATCTTACATAACGCAACGCCGGCTTCATCGACTTCGCCCGTCAACACCTCGAACGTCCTACAGTCTCTTCATCGACAACACCCTGCGATGCATCTGAGCGCTCAGGATCGAAAAACATGAATACATCCAGGGGGAATCGAACCCCCACCGCATCCAATCGCTCGTGGCAAGGATGCATGATACCATTTCACCATAGATGTGCTGGACGTCTTCTGGTCTGCTCTCCCTCCGGCACTGCTGGGAGCAGCATGTCGTCCGCGTTCCTGCGGCTAATCCCCATGTAAATCATGCATGGCTTGGGCGCGCTGCTCGTCGTGTCAGGCCGGTACTGGAGCATTATTGATATCCGGCCAAGAGATGGCCGAACTGGCTGCCGAGGGAGAGAAAGCCGAACCACTCGGGCGAGCTCGTCAAGAGGCCGATTCCGGACTTTGCCGTGCCCACCTCAGCTGGTCATATAGCGCCTCCTGCTCTCGCCTGCCCACCGCGCGCGCCGGCGCATGCACTCCGCTTTGGCTCAATTTGGCTCTCCGCTGTCATACCAAGGTTGCGCGACTGCCCTAGGAGGGTGATACAACCTACTGCATCGAACATTAAGGGAGAACTGCTAATACAATCACAACCCCGCTCCATCGGGAAGATTAAGTGCGTCGCCGAGCAGTGTAGCGTACAGGTTGGATGTCTCGTTATCCGTATCCTGCAGCGATGTGTCCCAGATCGTCTGGAAGAGAATGTCCTGCTCGTGGTCTGCGGCCGGCATCTGGAACACAGGGTTGAAGTTCCACCCGAGCTCGAGCAGATTAGGTGACGTTCCGTTGAGCCCGGGTATAGGCAGTGGATCCGGCGGGGTTGTGGGTTGTTGATTGTTCTGAGCCGGTAGTTCCGCCACTGCCGAAAGTACGGCTGGGGTGTCGGTATCGCGATTCTCTTCCCGCAGACTGGGCTCAACATTGAGCACAGATGGCGAGTTGGTGCTGGCCCCGCTCTTCCAGTGTTTTCCTAAGCGCCTCAGCAGCTCCGCAAACCCCTTGACGAAGTGCTCGTCATCGATAGACTCTGAGCTGAGCGCGCTCACAATCTCGTCAAGCATGCCCGCAATCTTCTTTTGACCCTCTTCAACCATTCCGCAAGCAAGGGCTTTGTACAAGAACGTAGTCGCGAACAGGATGAACTGGAATATGCGTGAGGGGCAGTATCGCAGCATACCCCTCGCTCGAAGGACTGTGAGAGCTGTTTCTATGATTGAGCGCGCCGCGCTAGCCGCTTCCATGATCCACGGGCCTTCGACTAGGTTCAGGAGCGAGGGGGCTGTGTAGTGCACGTCTCCGGCCTGTCGTCGCCGTCTCAGCTTATCCTGCAATGCGCGAAGGGCAAGCGAGTACGCGTAGAGCACGACGTAGTCGAGTTCAATCTGGAGCAGGGCGCTGCTGAGGCTTCCGTCTCGGAGTTGGTGAGCAGTAGCACGTTTCGAATATCGAATCTCGAGCCTTAGACTCCTCAGGAATGGCTCCCATGCCCCCGTCCGAAGCAGAGACCGGGTCATGTCCTTGTTCGTGTACAGGTGGTCCTGGATTGTACCCATAAGCTGTGCGATGGCACCGAGGATCCACGCGTCGGACGTCCACACGTCCTCTCTCTTCTGCGGCGAGTGCACAAAGGAGCTCGTAGCTTCCCACCACCGGCTGCTCATCGCTTCTTGGAACACTGCATTGCGTCCCAATCGGACGGCAATGTGCCGATCTGCCGTATAGCAGTAAACCCATGTCTTCAGATTCCGCATCTCGCGCCAAGTGGCTGGTGCTTTCCGGTTCAAGCTGATTGCGTGACGCAGTCCCAGTTCTTGACCTAATCGCACCGCGAGGCCAATGTTTGTCCACGAGCTCGCGTCGTATCGGAGAGAAGGGGAGAGGAGGCGCGCTTCCTCTGATGCGGCGTCGGGACGGCCCAAGGCTGGTGTCTTCGGCGCCAACGGCCACTCGGTTAGAAGCAACAGCGCTTCGACAGTGCTGATACATCGCAGGGCCGGTTCGCCGTCGAAGACGTCCAGAAGCCGCTGCCGAATCCACTTGGACAGTTTGCGGTGCACGATCGGTCCCCGGTTATTGGCCAGGATAGTTGAGTACCGTGCTGCTATCGCAATGATCACGGCGAGGAGGAGAGACTCCTCATGGATCAGGCTGGCGAGGTGCTGCGGCTCGAAGAGCACGGGGTGCAGAAGGGGGTACAGGGGCGCGATTTCGAGTTCGTAGCTGGCGTTAGCTCTGTTCGATAGGAGACCCACAATGTGAACAATCCTTGTGCCTCTTGTACTGTGACGCAGCCTTCTTCAATGGGCTCAAACTCGGTCCAAATCGCAGCGTTGTCGCCTGCCAATCGCACCTCTCGCTTCTCGTTCTGCCCCACGCGCCCATATGTCAGGCTGCTGGCACTGGCAAGAAGGCGCAGAGCATCGTTCGGGTTCTGCAGATGCGAATTCAGGAGGGTGTTTTCACCGCTGCCGGAATCCTCCTCTTCGCCTGAGTAGTAATCCTCTGGTCCATCCTCGTATCCTTCGGTTTGTGTGCAGGGTAATCGCGACTGGGGCGACCGGCTGCGTGATGCAGAGACGTGAGAGAGATGTGATGGTCGACGGGGCGAGGGCGGATCCACGTCGATGACATCTGACTTGCGCGGGATGACGGTGGGTATTGTGGTCGACTTGCCGCGGACGCACTCTCGCTGTTCTCGGCGGCATCGCTCACACGGTCCGTCCCAGGGCTGGTTTGGGTTTCCGAAACTGCACTTCGTCTTGCGCTGCTGTTAGCTTCAGAATGTCTGTTTGCACGTACCGCTCGGCAGGGATAGCAAGCTCTGTACGTTCGTTGGGGTCGGACGGAGCTCCGCGGCCCGTCCTTCTCAGCTGGTGGCATAGTAGCCCTGCAGTTGGTGGTACCAAGTGATGTGACGATAGCAAGATTGCCCACTGCTCGGCTTCGATTGTACTCGGTAAACGTCAGGCAGGTGACCAGCTTGTCAGATCTGGGCATCTCCCCTGAACCCTGAGTCGGGTAGAGCCGACAGAGCTGAGCCCCGCAGACACGACTCTGCAGCGGGGCGAAGAGGCGCCGACGGTCATAGAAGGCAAGAAGACTACACCTTGCATATTGCTCACAACGACCATTGACTACAATTCCACGATTACTAAGATAGGTGTTCATACAGAGTTCGAGTTATCCGCACATGACCACGGCGACGTGCGCGACGAATCTGCGATAAGCGCCAGAATCGCACTCCACGTTCCTGCACCCATGAGGAAAAGCCCCGCGAGCACGACGAACATGGCCCAAGCGGCCTGCAGCTTGATGCTGAGAGTTCGATTGGGGTTGTTTCTGTAGTTGTCGTGAAGCCACATGAACGCGAATGGGATCATGCAGATCCAGGGGCAGAAGAACGCGCCGATGAACCCAACGAGATTGCTGAACACGGGGATCGCGCTGCCGATGATGTACGCGACGAGTGTGATTCCGCACGTGCAGCTTAGCCAGTATATCCAGTGAGTTGGCGTGGAGGAGCCCAGGTGGTGCGAGCCACGCAGAAGACGTACGAAGATATACTTGGCGGGCAGATGGGAGTAAATCGTGTACGTGACGAGGAGACCCGGGATCGCGATGCCATACGTGACGCGCTTCATGAGCGGCCCTGCACTGCCAAGAGCAGGGAACGAGACGTATTGCCCGCAGTAGTAATAAACCGTGACACCAATCGCGATGTAGAATGCGGTTGTGAACGCCTGCGCGATGAGCATGGAGCGGTTGAACTTGCGCGGGTCGCGCATCTCGCTGACGATGCCGAAATAGGTTGACGTCGCCGAGGTCGCGAATACGATCGACGCAACTGCACTCATAGCACCGGCAAAGTCGGGGTGCCCGATAATGTAAAACTCCTTCTGCCAGTCCGCGGGTGCGTCCGCGGGGCGGTCCTGCACGCCGACCGAGATCGTGAGCGTGATGACGGCCGTCAGGATGGAGAACAGCCCGACCCACCCTAGCCATGTGATCTGGCCGAGTGTGCGGATGCTGCAGCAGATCGCGCCGACGACAGCCGCGCACACCATGAACACGGCGGTGCATGTTGCGTGAACTGAGATCGCGTTCAGAGATACGCTGATCGACACGAGACCCGAGGCCGAGACAAACACCATGTCTGACATCAGCCACGCCATATCCCGAAAACTCACAGATACAGAAGATGACGGCGAAAATCTCCTCCCCGACCCGTCCGAAGCATACTCTTCCCGCGTCTGCCAAACTGTACACTTCCGGGTGGTTCAACTTGAATGTGCCGACGACGTAGTCGGCCCACGTAATTATCATCTGAATGAAGCAGATCAGGATGATCCCCGGTACGACGCCCATGGTTTGGAAGACGGCGGGAATGCCGAGCACACCGAGGCCGATGTTGCTCTTGCACATGAGGATGATGGCGCCGACCCATGATACCTATCTGTCAGCATTGCTATAATCGGAGCCTTACATTGCGGTAATTTGGCCCGTGTTCCGTCACGTCTCCAAATACTGCATCATGCACCCTGACGTCGGCTGGCCCATACTCAACGTCGTCAATATGCTTCACGGACGGATCGCGGTCGTGCTTGTCTACGGAGATGACGTTCACAGTAGTGCCAGGCATCTTGATCGTTTTCTTGTCGTACCCGTATGAGGCAGAGGGGGCGGCGTCCATGTTGTGCCAGTCGTTGGAGGATGTGGTGAAGGTGACGATAAACAGTCTGCCTTGCTCACGCTGTGGGGGCCCATCGGAGGGGCTGAGATACACATGTTATTAAGAATAACGGGATGCCCGAGAGGACGCCACGTTTTGCGTCGCGTCGAGGGGCGGCGGAGGGCGGCGATGGGGCATGGCTGGAACGCGCACGGAGAGGGGCAGATGGCAAACTCGGGAGATGAGTGGTGGACGTTGTTGATGGTGGGCGGCTGCAGGTCACGTGAGCGCGGCAAAGACCGGAAAGACCGCTCAAAGTCGTCGGAGAAGTCTGGAAGACCGGTATCTAATCGAGATACGCGAGAATGGATCTCCACCCTGGCAAAGGACGCGTCTGAGCGAACGCCGCCGACGTCAAGGGGCTTTGAGTGCCCGTAGCCGGTAGCGGCTTGGATTGCAGCCAATTGCGATACGGGGACATGTCAATATGATGTACACGGCAGCTGCATGGGGAAGGACAAGCGCACAGCTGCTATCTCGATCATGAGACACGGCAGCGCTTTCGGAGATGTCCGCACAAAAGCTGCACTGAGGTCTTCAGCCGCAATCGGTTGCAGCATGAGACCGAAAAGGACACCGGCGTTGCGGACCGTGCGGAACTGTGACGCCGGCCGACATAGACCGTGCAGTGGGCTCCGCGTCGAGCCCGCGATGTGTGGCCGACGGTTGTCGCTGACCGTCGCCCAAGGAGGGGAAGCCACAAGGTTCTCAGGTTCCGCACTGTAAGTTGCAGCAATTATCCCTTATTCCGCTATGCATTTGATTCTACAGTTCCATCAGCCGCAGAGTCTCTACCTCTCACTCGTGTAAAATGGGACGTAGCGGCGACACAGCTCACGTCCGATTCTACGCCTCTCGGCGATCGCCCCTCCGCGACCCTCCATAACCGCCTTGTTCTCCGCCGCCCTCCTGCTGAGGTTTGGCAGTGCATGCTCCAGCGTCCCATACACCGCGCTCTTGCATACAACCGGCAAGCCGCCCTCGGTCTTGACAATCGCAGCAGTTCGGTTCGTAAGATTATCCTTCATGCCGTAGATTTGTGCAAATGCAACTCGGTTGGCGACGAAGGGATCAATGAGCAGGGAGCCATCAGCCTGCCGTGTGCCCATACCGTAGTCCTCCAGATACTTGATTGCGTTGTCGACGCTGACCTCGTTGTGCGTCGCGAAGATGACGGCGACATCCGGCTTGCTTGCATCATGCTGGCGCTCCTTGACGGCTTGCAGGCCCATACGCATCGCCGTATCGTACGCGGCGTCGGTCTCCTCCTTTGTATCCCAGACGGGTGGGGGCCCAGCGAAACCCTTCTCCCTCCATCTTGCACGCTCATACGGCATGTACGCCCCGCGCACCTGCTTGAAGATGTACTTGTATCCGTTTCTTTGGGCGCGTTCGAACTGGCTCTTCAGGAGCGCAGTGTTGCGGCGGAGGTACCCCTGGGTGCTTGCGCATACGATGGCTGGTCCATTGCCCGAGTTGAACTCACGCATCAACTCTTCGGTCATGACGTCCACGGCGGGCTGGTACCAGCTCTGTTCTGCGTCGAGAATCACGCGGACGCCGTACTTCTGTCCTTGACGCATGAACTGGCGCAGCTCCCCGTACAACCCTTGCAGAGCCTGACGATCGGAAGGGCTCAGATCCGGGCTGTGCATGAGCCGGTCGAAGTCGCCATCTTCGGGTATGCCGGGGTACGGTGTGGCTCCCTGGCGGTTTGCGACGATGTACTCGCTAGCCCGGATCATGATCTGCGGGTCGGGCAGGAGACCGCTGACCTTGGTCCGAACCCAGCACCGGGTGTCGCCCGCTTCAGCCGCTGTGACGGGAGAGTTCGCTAAGCCAAAAGAGCCGACTTTACGGATCGCATCCAGTGTCCCCTCAACACACTCCCGGATGGTTGCGTGCGAGAGCACGCTGTCATAGTTCTCCGCCTCGACGTTGTAAGCGGTCAGCACGCCGACGTGCTCTGCCCTGAGCGGAGCCCAAACGTTTTGCGCTGCCAGGCGAGGCGTCTCCTCCCCGAAGAACTGGCGGAAGAAGGTCCGACGCGCAAAGTCGTCCACTAGGTAGCCGAGCAACGGTACTTGGCGGAGCGTCTTGAAGAGGGGTTCGGACCACTCGATCAAAAGCGGGGAGGAGCAGAACGCGTACACGCTGCGCGTTAGTGAGGACAAGGACGACAACTTACATCCACCCTGAGACTAGCTTGGAGAGAGGGACGCGTGATAGGACTTGAACGTCGGCGGGGTTGGGACGGCCGAGCATTGGGTCGTTCTTCCCGTCATCGCCCGAGAGGAAGTACGCGATTGCGCCAACAGCCAGCGCGCCGCCGACGGCTCTCTTGATGAAGCGATGATGGTCACGGTAGTAAACTCGCGTGCTGCACCATTGCGGGCGGAGCCTTGCGAGCGCACCTTTGATCGTCTCTACGGGCGTTGCAGTTGGTGGAGTGGGTCTGGCTGTATCCGCCGTAGTAGCCGTATCCACTGGAGCCTCAGACCGAGGCGAGCTCTTCGGACTAGCGACCTGGACCGTTGTGTGAAGATTTAAGCGGGCTCCAACTCTCAAGATCGAGAGATGAGTTGGTCGGGTTGGTCGAATGCTGCGAAGCATCGTGTGGTGCGGGGTGTTCAAGCCGTGCGCGTGGGGCATATAAAGAACTGGTCGTAGCAATCGTAAGTCCTGAGTTTGCCGGGCGGCAAGGTCAAGACGCCGAGCCGATAAGACGGCGAGGTGGGCATCGTGCCGATGTTCTCCTTATCACGGAGAAGACCGGTCACTGCGCTCCCCGCGCTATTCGTGACAGGCAACGACCGGCTTGCCTTTGCATGCACTTGACGCCTATGTCGCATATGCCTTGTTGGCGTCTGCATAGCATGTCTATTTAACTAGAGCGGCCATCGATGGAGGGTAGTGAGCAGCACGGAATACTTCGGCCACAATCACACCAATCAGTGAGTTTCCGCCTTGTCCGCCTCTGACCCCAGTGACCCTGACCCGCACGACTATCACTGGCATCACCCCCTCTCGCGCTCCCAAGACGGTGGGACCCTACGTGCACGCGACAGTGCACGAGAACACAGTGTACAGCACGTGCATCCTGCCCATCGACCCCAAGTCCGGGCAGCTCGTCGGGGGCACGGCCGAAGAGCGGTTCCGCCGCATTTACCAGAACCTCTCGGTCGTTCTGGAGGAGGCTGGAAGTTCGCCCCAGCGCATTCTGAAACAGACGCTGTACCTTACCGACCTCGCCGACTTTGACGCTTTCAACAAACTCACATTGGAGTTCCTGGGTGACCACCGCCCTGCGCGTGCTACGATCAAGGTACTCGGTCTGCCACTGGAGGCTCCCTGCGGCCTTGAGGTCATTGCCGCCCGTAACTAGTTCTGCTGTAGAGACAAGAGCGATGCATCAGAACATAAGGAGACGACTGATCGTCTGGATACTGCATGAGTGTGTTCCTCGGATACTTCTGAATGTGTTCATCCACACTGCGAGGTTAAGAAAGAGAGGCCACACCTTTGAATTTCACCAGGGTTTCTGAAGGAGCGCGCTCAGTGAGAAGCGGGCTCGGAAAACATCGGCAGCTCACCGACGATGGATATAGATTGTCAGGAGGAGGATCAAGTTCTCTTATCCTGAGTGGAGCATCTAAGCTCTTCGAATGAACCATGCATTTCGAAAACTACTACTGAATACATCCTAGGCGCCAGGAATGGGCACGTCGTCGGCATAGAACACGGTCTTGCCAATCTTGCCCTTATCGAACAACTCGTAGTACTCCTCGTATTGGTCGAAGCGAATACGGTGCTGGATGAAGTGGTCAAACAGCTCCTTGTCCTGCTGCAACACCCTCAGGGCACCAGGGAAGAACCTGCGCACGGAGCAGCGGCCGAACTGGAGTCTCGCGTTCTTGGCGTACAGTGCCTCGCCGTGCAGTTCGAGAGGCTTCATGTGCATCCCGATCGAGCTGACTGCTCCGAATGGCCGAACGAGCTCGAGTGCGGTGTGCAGCGCGGGGGTGTTTCCGACGAGCTCGAGGACGACGTCTGCGCCGCGCCCGTTCGTTGCCTTGGCCAGCGCGGCGCGCAGGTCGTCAAGGGGCAGAGCGATGGCGCCGTGCTTTGCAGCCTGAGCGCGGCGTTCCTCAGACGGGTCGGTAGCGTACACTGTCTTGAACATGGTTTTTGCGCTCGAGACGCAGCAGAGTCCTACGGGGCCGCAGCCGAGAACAACGGCGATGGCGTCGATAGGCGAGGTCATGTCTCGGTCATCGTCCTCGTCCAGAAGCCGACGGCCATGATACGCGCACGAGTACGCCGTGGGCAGGATATCACCCAGCAGGAGCATCGCTTCCTCGCTCATGCCCTTTGGAACGGGGAAGAGGGAGCTGTCGGCGAGAGGCTGGCGGACATACTCCGCTTGGCAACCGTTGAGAGCTTTACAGCCGTAGCCCTCGGACTGAGCACAGCGCGCAGTGTACCCCTTGTCGCAGTAGAAACAGGATCCGCAGTTGCTGGCGAAAGGCGCGGCCACGATATCCCCTAGCTTGAAGTTCCTGATCGCATCGCCGACGCGCACCACCTCCCCCACGACTTCATGCCCGATAATGTATCCCTGGGTCGGGTCCGTGCCGCGGTAGATGTGCAGGTCGGAGCCTGATGTTAGCGCTGAATAGTTGGGAGACTCACCGCACAGGCCAGACACGCGCGTTTTCAGGATCACATCCGTCGGCTTCTCGATCTGGGGAACGGGAACGTCCTCGAGCTGTAGCTTGTATGCGCCTCGCGCCATGATCGCCTTCATGGTGGCGGGGAGGGGGGTGTCGATGGTCATTGGTGCTGAGTCCCGTAGATCGCTGGTGACAGGAGGCACTGCAGCCTTTCAAGCATCGCTACTTGTACCTCGCAGCATTGCTGAAGGGGTTAGACGATCCTTTTGGAGCGGAGCTCGTGGAGCGGGTCGCAACGGCATGGACCGGAAAGGGGACCTCGGCGTCTAAATCAGCTGATAAGGGATGTGCCGGAAAAGTCGGGAAGAACGGCAGCGGTGGGATTTGGTGGGCAACCCCCGGCCGGCGTTCATCTATGACTGCCAGGAAGGTACGACTAACCTGGCAGAGGTTTGCGCACCTGCTTCAAGCGGTATCACGAAGTGCATCGGGTCAGAATGAGCCGAAATGGCGGACCACCACACCGCTCAACGTCACCTCCCACTGCCCGCTGCATTGCCCTCACCTTCTCCCGCCCACCTGGCCCATGGTCTGAATTCAGAAAGCATGCACAACAGTTCACGCGCCGGCCAGGCGCCCGCTTCCCTCTCCTTCCAGGGTCGGCTGGGATGATCAGCAGGCGAGATGGCCGAGCGGTCTAAGGCGCTGTGTTAAGGTTTCATCGTCTCGGAGTTCCGAGTCCGACGTCCCCTCCGCAGTCTTCGGACGTGGGTTCGAATCCCACTCTCGTCAAGCAGGCATTCAGTTGCCTCCTTACGCCTCCTTTTTCGCCGTGCGATGCAGTAGGAAAGGGAGGTGGGCGGCTATGGAAAGGTCACATCGTGTGGTTGATGAGAGGACCTCCCCAACCACCCGCCACGTCGCGACAGGCGCTCTGCCCCATGATCACAACGTCTGCACACAGAAAGGTAGAGACACTTGAACAGGTATCAGACTATCAGCGCCAAAGGCATGTAACTGCATGTGAATCGAGACGGGGAGGCGGGGTGCATCGACTGTCGCGGCAACGTAACAATGCTGCGCCGCGGAAGCGCGACCCGTTCGCCAACAGCTTCCCAGGTCCATCCTGAACGCTCAATAGTCCGCCACCACGGCGCAGGCGATCACCGTTCACGCGTTGAGCGAATGTGACCCCGGGATGATAGCTCAGTTGGGAGAGCGCGAGAGTGAAGCTTCAGTTCTTGAGGTCGGGCGTTCGATCCGCCCTCGTCCCACACATTGATCTTCCCAGCTCTTCGGAGCTGGAGAAGAGCTTTTTTGCCCTTCTTAGGGGCTACATAGAAGCTTGAGCCCTGAAGAGAGGCGTGATTGGTCGGTCGGCTGTAGAAGGGCCTTCCTCAACTATACACTCGTCGATTTGAGACGAATGGAAGATTCAAGTAGGCAGCATTGCGTGTGAAGAACAGCACTATACCTCGAGATGCTGCATAGGCACTGAGTTGCACGCGTAACGGTCAATTCCAGAAATGCGACTGGACGCCACACCCCTGCTCTCCACCCACGAAACCACCCCTCCCACCTGTCTCTCTTCGTCTTTCGACCTCCGTCAACCTCCCCTACTTCCTCCTGATGCATCCAGTCTTCCACGGAGGCGCAAAAAGGTCACGACGGGGATCGAACCCGCAATCTCCTGATGCACGTCTTCTCGAGCTCTCGAAAGAGAACAGAGTCGTAGTCAGACGCCTTGCCATTGGGCCACGCGACCGATGGGAGTTGGGGAGGGAGGGTGGAATAGGGCGGGGGCGGTGCGAGCGTGCAAGTAGGAGCAGGGCTGCAGTGAACGGAGTCGGAGGACAAAGAAGTGGGACCGAGGGTGGGGAGTAGCGGGCAAGGAGGACAGGAGTGTTAAAGGTTTGCGAAGAGAGGATTGTCCGGGATACGCCGCACTCCATGGCAGGCCCTTGGATACGCATGTCGAGAGTTCACTGCCAGACAAAGCTTCACACTTCGTTAGCCGGCCATTAGAGAGACCCGTTACAGCATTGTGGCGAGCCAGGCATGCTTGCCGAGAGTGCGGGGGAGCACATACAGCCGGGAGACTGTCGCCCGAGATCATTCTTCCGGGCCGCCCAACCTCCCCAACACGCATCCTAATCTCCAGCGACCTTTCCCAACCCTTTCCGCAGCCCCAGGACCATGTCCATCACTCCCACAGGCTTCCCAGGAGTGAAAAAGTCTCACCACTGTGAGTCGAACACAGGACCTGCGGATGAAATCGCCTGATCAGGCGGCTTTGATTGTTATCAGTTACAGTCCGACGCTCTACCAACTGAGCTATGGTGAGGAGATACGATCAGCGAGGCCCAGGCCGGGCCGAGACGGCGCGGGACTGCGGCGACGAGCACAGCACTCCGCAGAGCTACCTGCTATATGCATGCGCCTCCCTGATCGTCAATGCCCGTATGAGCGCACGGAGTCGAGAAGTGGTCCGAGGCGCTCTGAACGCTACTGTGAAGAGAACGACAGCCGCGGGAATGGGAAAAGAGGATGCTGCTGCCCAACAGAGGCTTGCTGAACCTTTCCTCGGCGCTATTGGCTGGCCACTCGCCCCCAGCGCCCCGCTGCCGTCCGCCTGCAGTCGGAGTTCCGACATCCCCGGCGAGATGGCCGAGCGGTCTAAGGCGCTGTGTTAAGGTGTACAAAGCATCTCCGCAGTCTTCGGACGTGGGTTCGAATCCCACTCTCGTCAAGCGAGTAGTCACATACTCCCTACGCCCAATCTTTTGTTGCTCGTGAGCGTGAACGAACGGCGTGGTTCGATAGACGAAGTCGTGAGCTGTGGTGGTGGATGGCGATGGATGGGCGGGTAGAAATTTCGAGGTGGAGGTGGAATCGTGTGGGGGCCCGCATTAGCGCCCCTGGGCGTTGTCGCTTGGATAGAGTGACTCACCCATCGTTTTGGCGGGCCGCACTTCCGTATAAAAGGAGCATGCACGTCACAGGTTGCATTCTTGCATCAGCACTCTCATCCTCGACGCAGGGTGTGATCGCGTAGTCAGCCACTGCGCTCATCGAAAGGAAACAAACGAATTGCGACAACGACGACTGACAGCGGTCGCTGATAAAAGCGTGGGAGAACACCTTCCTCTTTGGGCAATTCTAGATTTGAAGTTCAGGTACGGTTCTGGGCGCTAGAGGGGGAAGCCAGGGCCGGATTGATAATCGCTCCCAGCGATGACCAGCGGTGACATGCCGCACTACCGAACGGCGAGACTTCGATGACGACAGGTGTGTTCTGACGACTATAAAAGGAGCTGTCTTCGACGACGATCTTGTTCCCATCAACTTTTCGAACAGCAACTCACTACTCTCAGTAGCTAGCACATCTCTGCTCGCTACTCATCAAAGTCAACAACAGCAAACTCGCTCCACTCGCTGCTTTCTCGCAGCTGAACACCACCTCGATCTCAGCACTCGGCCTTCCGAGTGCAACCACCATTCCCCGCCTCCTCAGCGCCCTCGCGCTCGCCTTCCTGGCTCTCGCCGTCGCCATCCTGACTCCCCGCCTCCCCTTCTTCCGCGCCGCCCGGCCTCTCACCACCCCCATCTCCACCCTCAAGGCCACCACCCCCGCCTCCGCCCGCGCCATGTCCTCCCAGGTCTCCTTCCAGTACCGCCCCACCCAGACCCGCGGCGGGGCCGACCACGGCTGGCTCAAGACGCTGCACACCTTCTCCTTTGCGTCCTACTACGACCCGCGGTTCGAGTCCTTCGGCTCTCTGAGGGTCATCAACGAGGACCGCGTCGCCCCCGGAACCGGATTCCCCACTCACCCTCACAGGGAGGCCGAGATCTTCTCCTACATCCTCGGAGGCACGCTGGCGCACAAGGACTCGATGGGCAATGTGGAGGGCATGACGCGCGGCGACGTGCAGATGACTTCTGGCGGCACCGGCATCCGGCACTCAGAGTACAACGGCGGCAAGGACGAGGTGCACTTCCTCCAGATCTGGGCGCTGCCGAATGAGCGCAACCTCAAGCCGAAGTACTATGCGCGTCACTTCTCCGACGCCGAGAAGACGGACCAGTGGGCCCACGTCGTCGCGCCCACCTCATACCCCGGCGTCATTGACGAGCGCGACGCAAAGGGCCCGACGCCCATCCATGCCGACCTCAACTTCTTCGCGACCCTGCTCTCCCCCTCCAAGGAGCTCAAGAAGGACGTCACGAACAGGAGCGACAACCAGCCCGGCGACAAGCTCGTTTACGTCCAGGTCGTCCAGTCGAAGTACAACACTGGCGCCGCGCTCCAGGACGGCGCCCACGTTGAGGTGTCCCTCGGCGGACAGAGCGAGACCCTCGGCGAGGGCGACGGTGTCTTCATCCGTGGCGCTAAGAGTGCTGACGAGATCACCGTCAAGAACACCTCGGGCAAGGTTGCCGAGGTCGTCCTCTTTGAGATGGACAAGTGACTCGATCCCGGGGTTTCGTACTTGCTCGATGACTTCTAGATGATCTTACCCGTTCGATGACCCACCCCTTCCACGGCTCCGCTGCGCTCAGCCGCGCTCCCATAAGTTATAGACGTTCTTCATAGCCCGTGATATGATACGACTTCATGCATGTACTATAAAATACAACCTACTGTGACTGTGTGACCAACTGACCACTGAATGCATTAACCGCCACTCGCGCTGCGTGCTCGTGGCTAGCCTCAGCGACCCTTAGCCGCCTCCACCATGTAGCTCATGAGCGCGGCATAGATCGCAGCCTGGTCCGAGCCCTCGCCCTGCGCCTGGGCAGGACCCCACTGCCCTCCTCCGTCAAAGTAGTTGCCCTGGCTTGGGCCCGCGAACTGGACGGGCGGCGTGCTGTCCGTCCTTTGTGGCGGGGGCATGGGTTCAGCCGGGGACCCGAACACGTTCACCGGCCCCAAGCTGGGGTCCATCTCCCAGCCGCCCTCGCCTGGCGCCGCCTCGGTGGTTGTCAGGTGGTTCCAGTAGAATTGGCTCAGGTTGAAGAGGTTCGGCTGCTGTTGCTGGCCCTGTTGCCCGATTGCCAGCTGGCTGCCCTGGCTGATCGGCTGACCCAACTCGTGCCCACCCGTGGGTTGGCGCGGTGCATCGTCGTCGTCCCCGTCGGCGAGGTTGCGGCCCATACTGCGCAGTCCCTCCGTGATCGTAACTCCTGGTTCACCCAAGCGCGGCTCGCTCTCCGGCGTATGGTCTTCGCGGAACATGTCCCCGGAGCTGAGCTTCAGGCCACCCTGGATCAGTCCCTCGAAGAAGAGCTTGTGCGCCGATGCCGCCGGCCACGAGGACGAGAAGTCACGCAACCAGATACAGCACTGGGCAAAATTGAGCTTGGCGCGGTGCGCGATCGCCGGGTCGGAGGAGGATGCGTCGAACGCCTCCCACAGCGTAATCACCGACATCATGTGGATGCAGTCCGACGAGCACTGGGACAGCAGCTTGTGCCTGTCCAGGTGCGCCAGCATGTCGATGCACGCCTCGGCCGACTCGGAGCAGATGCGGTGCGCCTTGTCGACAAGTGCCGGAGGACCGCGGCCGTGCCCGCTCCTTCGGCGCAGGAAGCGGCAGTACAGCAGGATGCGCGCCGTGTGGTACCACGACAGTCCGACGACGTGGTGCGGCAGAGGCGACACGGCCGGGTCCAGGTTGACCTCGAGCTTGGGAGGCATCGCTTCGCGCCATGCGACCAGGTCCTCGGCGATCCGCTCGGCACGGCGCCACACGTCCTGCTCCGCCTCGATGCGCGCGATGAACCGCCGGTCCCAGCTGTCGTACACTGGCGGGCCGATGACCTCGAGGTCGAGAATGTCCTCCATGATCATGCCCATACGGCACGTCCACACGAAGAACGACATGATATGACCTCGTCGCGGCGTGATGTGTCGCACGGGTGCGGGGACGGGAGCCGAGGAAGGCGACTGCGGCGGCCACGGCTCAAACTCGTCCGACTCGGTCTCGGACGGCAGCGGCGTGCTGCTCCGCCTGTAGCGCAGGAACAGGGGTCGTCCCAGCTCCTCGGCGAGAATCTTGTCGAGCACGTAGACGTTCCAGAACACGCGCGAGCGCAGCTCGCACTCGCCTGCCTCGCTCGGCGTAGTAGGTGCGAGGTGCAGGCCGAGGTTGAGGGCCATCGTCGCCGCGCGCCCAGCATACGTAAACGCGGATCGCTTGTCACCGACACCCGTCTGGCGCAGCGACAGGATCATGAGCGCCTGGATGATATCGATGCGCGACTCGTTCCGGCAGTGGTGCAGCGCGGACTCAGCCATTGCGTACAGCTTGTCCCCGTCGATGCCGTCTGTCGTGGGCGGGCAGAGACATGCCGAGATCGCGAGCATGCTGAGCAGAAGGGGCGCGCTCGCCGTGTGTGGATTGAACATGGGCTTGTAGATGAGCGGCCAGATGCACTGATGTCAGCTACAGGGCCGTTACATTAGCTTACGTGAACCGATGTGAAGTATACTGCGAGCAGCTCGTCGACGAGTCCGGGCGGAAGTCCAAGTAGAGGTAACCTGCGTCGCTTGACAGGAAGTCCGTGATCACGCGGGGAGGGTTGGTCGTGCAGACGTGAGCCAGCTCCGACCTGGCTGCCAGGCGACTCGTTTCCGTTTCGTCGTCGGAATCCAGGCGCGGGTCCACTGCTTGTCAGCTTGAAACAACAGCGAGAAAGCTGATGGGCCGTGGGGGTGGACAAGATCAGAGGGTGCTCAGAAACTCGGCCAACATCCTGCTGATACACCTTCCATCCCACACAATCGGACGTGAAGTTGATGGCCAATCCCACTATCTCCAGTCTCTACTCACCGTTTCCGCACAGGTGTCTCGAATGTACAGTCGGTGCCAGCCTCGCGACACAACTTGCAGGTCATTTCGCCGTTGGAGGAAGGCGCGAGCTCTTCGCATTTCATCCGCCGCAGCTTGCATCCCTGCCTGTAAGTTTTGGCCCGATCACCACAGCTGTGCATCCTTCAACTAGAGTTACACTCGGAATTGTTGACAACAATGTCGGTTGGAGGGAATGGAATTGAGGATGAACTCTGTCGCGAGATCCCGGGTAATCTTTGGGGGAGCGGGGGAGCCAAGACTTACGTCGCATGCGCGTGATGAGCGCTTCCTCGCGGTTGGTCCGGGCGACATGATGTGCGCGGAGGGGTGGGGAGGATGGATGCGTGAGGTGTCTGCCCGAATGCAGAGATGGATGTGCTTTGTAAGAGCTCGAGTGAATCAATGTCTGGTGCAGTGGACCGGCGGGTATTGGTTGGTTGACCGGCCGGCTCGAGTCGCGGCTGGCTGGGCTGGCGGACGCATGGCTGGCTGGGTGTGTGTATGCGGTACGGCAGCTGGCTGGCTGGCTGGCTTGGGGTCCCACTGAGGCAGCCTGGGCCTGGCTGCCTGACCTGCCTGGCTGGCCAGGGGCCGATCGGATTTAGCCTCGGGTCAGATTCACGTTGACCTCTCTGCAGTGTCGACGACGAGCACGCATTCCGAGTGCAATGCAGCTGGACGTGGTGGGTATGGGGGATGTTGCAAAGGTGAGAAAATGCTCACATGGGGTGGTTTTGATGCAGAGGCAGGCAAAGCGAGCGCATGAGCGGTAACCTGTCTGAAGGTCACCGAGCTGCTTGTTCTCATTGGATTCCTGGATCAACTATGCCCAAGAGATCATCCGGACACACTGCGGACTCTTGGCTCAGCGCTCGATCGCTCGTCCCTTGTCCACCATGTCTTCGCACTCCGGAGCCTCCACACTCGCACACTCAGTCCCCGCACAGTGCAGTCCTCGGTCCGTTGCCCTGGCTGCGTTCCTCGCATTCCTCGCCACCCACCCATTCGCTTATCATCCACCCTCTTATCTCTTCCATCCGTCATCCTTCCTCCTCCCCTTGCAACATGTTGCTACCGCGGGCACGCCATGTTGCACGTCGTCTTCCCTTCCTCAGATCATACGCTTCCTCATCTACCCATTCCACCCTCAACATCCCCACCGTTGGCAACCTAGACATTCCGACAAGTCTGTTCATGTGAGGTCCCTGGCGAACATCCACAACTGACTGCCAGCAACAATGAGTGGGTTCCTTCCTCCACTCAGGAGACCTTCCCTACATACAACCCCGCAACGGGCAAGCCCATTGCCAATGTCTCCCATGCGTCCGCCGCCGATGTCGACACCGCCGTGGACGCCGCGAGGTCCGCCTTCAATACAACGTGGGGCATGAACATTGATGCGACTGAGCGAGCAGCACGTAGGTACAGCTTCCCGCTTACCCACGAAGCTGACCTCAGTCATCAACAAGCTCGCCGACCTCATCGAGCGCGACGCCGGCCGGCTAGCCGCTCTTGAGAGGTAAGACTTGCCTTTGTTTCGTTAAGCTGACCTAAGTCTGAACTCTGGCAAAGGCATCCGAATTGCTCGGTGAGCTAGACCGCACCGCCGCACCGCAAGCTGACCACAGTGACGGCGACATTGTCGACGCCGTGGCCTGTTTCCGGTACTACGCCGGACTGGCAGACAAGATCCACGGACAGACCACCAACGCGTTCGGCGGCTCCAAGCTCGCCTACACGCTGCACCAGCCGATCGGCGTTTGCGGGCAGATGTAAGCTACGCACAGCGCGGATTGAGCTAACTCCAGCCTGCCATACAACTACCCGATCATGATGATGGCGTGGAAGTGTGCGGCTGCGCTCGCTGCGGGATGCACGGTGATTGTGAAACCGAGCGAACTCACGCCCCTGACTGCGCTGGCGATCTGTGATCTGGCAAAGGAGGCAGGTCTTCCCCTGGGCGTGCTGAACGCCCTCCCTGGCCTGGGATCGACGACGGGCAGCGCCATAGCCTCCCACATAGGCATCGACAAGGTCAGCTTCGTCAAGAGCCGCCTCAGCTGACAACCAGGTCGCATTCACAGGCTCAGTTGCTACCGGACGCAAGATCTCGATTGCGGCTGCATCGTCGAATCTGAAGAAGGTCACTTTGGAACTCGGGGGCAAGTCACCGCTCATCGTCTTCAACTCGGCAGACGTGAAGCAGGCTGCGGACTGGACTGCCCTCGGCGTGTTCTACAACACGGGGCAGGACTGCACGGCCAGTAGCCGCGTGAGCTATGTTGACCTGAGGCAAAGCTAACCAGCAGATCTATGTTCAGGAGGACATCTTCGATGCGTACGTCGCTGAGTTGAAGCAGCGCGCAGAGGCGTGCGCTATCGGTCAGCCGTATGATGAGGCGACCTCCATGGGTCCTTTGGTAAGCTGTCGCTATCAGCGACTAAGCTGACGTCAGATCTCCTCGGCACAGCGGGACAAGGTTCGCTCCTACATCCAGTCCGGGCTCGACGAGGGCGCCACGATCGTGACCGGTGGTCTGGAGCCATGCGGCCCTGAAGGCGACGACGTGGGATTCTGGCAGCGTCCCACGATCTTCACGAACACGCGCCCCGACATGCGGATAGTGCGAGAAGAGATCTTCGGCCCCGTCGTCTGCGTGATGCCCTTCCAGACCGAGGCGGAAGCTCTGAAACTCGCCAACGACACCGAGTTTGGTCTCGGCGCTGGCGTCTTCACAAACGACATCACTCAGGCGACTCGCGTCTCCACTGCTCTCGAGGCCGGTACAGTTTGGGTCAACCAATATGGCCTTCTCAACAACTCGGTGCCCTTCGGAGGCTTCAAATCCAGCGGGATCGGGCGCGAGCTCGGCACCTACGGCATCAGCGAGTACCAACAGGTTAAAGGAGTGCACTTGAACTTGAAGCAGACTGTGTGAGTGAAAGCTGGGATGACTGTGTCATAAGCTGATGGAAACAGGGACTGGCCTGTGTAGTGGCCCAGGAACAAAACGTTCGTCCAGCTGCGAGGTTTGTGGATCCAGCTGACCAAACAGTATAGAGCATGCAACATCACAAGCATCGTAGAACAGCATGAAGTCATGAATCATTGTCACTCGCACGTGCAAGTCGTTCGACCGTCGCTGACCTCGAACACCCAGCTTTGAATCTCGCACACTCCTCCACCGACCGGTGAGTGGCACTCATTCCCACCACACTGCCTAACCCTCCGCCCCTCTTCCCTCTGTCCCCACCGCTTGCAACACCGCTTGCAACACCCTCCAAACCCAAAAAATTGGCGTAAGGGAGTATGTTACTACTCGCTTGACGAGAGTGGGATTCGAACCCACGTCCGAAGACTGCGGAGGAGAACCTGCTTGAACAGGTGGTCACCTTAACACAGCGCCTTAGACCGCTCGGCCATCTCGCCTGATGATCGTCCCGGGGCGGCGTCGGAGAGGGCGCAGGGCGCAGCGGGGCGAGCGGCACCCAGCAAGCGAGCGATAGCGAGCTGCCGCACGCCTTCGGGAAGTTCTGTCTCTCGCCAAAGTGGGTGGTGCAGCTAGCTATCTGGTCCAGTGCAGCTGACATCAGCCTCTCCTCCCTCCACACAGCGTTCCATTCCGACTCTCCTTACGACTAGCATGTTCCCACAAGTCCGCGTTCAACGCCACGCCGCTCGCACCCCGTGCCCGCCGGCCTCGGCCCAGTCCGGCGCTGATCCGACTGAGCACCTCACCATAGCTCAGTTGGTAGAGCGTCGGACTGTAATTGGTTACTCCATCCAGCCGCCTGAACAGGCGATGGCATCCGCAGGTCCTGTGTTCGACTCACAGTGGTGAGACTTTTTGGCTTCGTTGACTTCCGGAGGAGGTCGTAGGCCAACGGAGGATGGCGGTATGCGTTGAAGGTGGCTGGCAGGATAGAGAACGGGTAGGGAAGATGGTAGAGCTGGTCGGGTGGGAGAAGGAGAAGGAGAGACGGTGAGCCGTTGGCAAACGGGATGTGACGATGGAGCACGGGTGAGAGCTGCCATCTTCGCCATCAACTGACTCCAGCTGACGAGCAGATCTTCGACCGTACAGAGATCGTGGAGGTGGCAGGGCCTAAGTGAAGCTTACGTCTCAGAATCGCAATTCTACGCTCACGCTTCCCTCCCTTTTTACGCCCGATATCCCATGGCACGCGGCGGGAGAGTGGTCAGGTCAGAGCGACAGCTTGGAGGATAGAAGGTGAAAGCTGCCGCGTGGTGCAGAGCTGACACCAGGCATAGCTGAGCTTTCCCCTCCGTGCTGGAAGTGGCATGGTAAGCTGCGAGTACCGGCAACCTGAAGCTGAAATGTCAGATCACTGGTTCTGACTCGCTCAAGTCGCTCCCTTATCACGCTGACTCCGCCGCAAGGGTGCTGGGATGGAGTCGCGGTCGATGAGAGAGGATCATGTGGGAGCTGACTCTATTACGCCTTTCAAGCTGACTCCAGACGCTGCCGAGGGAGCCACGGCCACGCACAACACACTTGGTCTTCCGGGAGCATTTTGTCGTCAGCCAGGTGTTGGCGCAGAGACAATGAGTTGATTGGGAGCGCGAGGTGAAAGCTGCGTTGTCGTGCTGTTGCAGCTAACGCCAGGCAATGGTCGGGGAACGGTTGCACCGGGGGTCGGCTGAGGCTGGCATTGACAAAGACATGGTAAGAGCTGGCCATATGCAATAAACAAGCTGATCACAGACAACGAAGAGCAGTCACCACCCCGCGCACGGATCAGGTAAGCTGGCTGCAGATCTAAGCGTAGCTGACGTATCAGAGCCTCTTGAGCTACGTGAGCTGATCCCAGATGTCGAGGAGCGAGCGCCGTGAGGGCGTACGAGAGATGGACGTAAGCTTGCTTATTGGTAGCGAAGCTGATGTCCCAGAACACTCTTACGCCACCGCACTATCCACGCTTCCTCCACCCTCTTGGGTAGCTCG
Source organism: Trichosporon coremiiforme (assembly GCA_039545355.1). NCBI lineage: Eukaryota > Fungi > Basidiomycota > Tremellomycetes > Trichosporonales > Trichosporonaceae > Trichosporon > Trichosporon coremiiforme. Next base: position 1,959,313 of record BCJJ01000004.1, on the reverse strand, counting down.
CCCGGCCCTGCGGCCAGACGAGATGGCTTCGTGGTGGACTTCGCAATGTGAGAGCTGCGAAGAGACTCTCCCAAGCTGACCCCAGGTCGCAAGAATGGGCGCCGACACCGTGCCGAGAAAGAGAGGTAAGTTAAACGACGCGACTAGCCGAGAAGCTTACTCCCAGGACTACACGTCGCCACCGAAAGCGAAGGTGTATACCCTTTCCGCGCCCGATGGTAGAGGAGAGCTTGAGATTGCCTTGGGCAGGCTGATGGTAGAGCACGAGTGACAGCTTCGTTGACTCGGGAAAGCTGATTCACGCTGAGTTGTGCCCTTTCCCCGCTGTATCGTGCCCTTGGGAGTGAGAGCGAGCTGGCAGTAGAGGATACCAGCTAATTTCCCAGAGTCAACAGTTTGCCCGCGGCCTTCGCGACGCTCACAAATGTTGGATCTCTGCTGCTCAATGTAGCCGGCGAGGCCATCAGTCAGAAACAAAAAACAACTGCGTACACTGGGGGATTGTGAAAGCTGCACGACCCTTCCCCAACGAAGCTGACCCCAGACTTCGCTCCGCTGCCCATCGGGGACTGCCGAACCTCTTCGTAAGCTGCCGGTTGTCGACACAATAGCTAACTTTACAAGCATCGCGGCACACTCAGACTACGCCCCCGGTTACGCCATCAATCCCTTTCCTCCTTTCCCTCGAGATCACCTTATTCGCCATTCCATCGCCCGCGGCTCAAGCTGCAGCAAAAGGGAAGGGAGCAATCGAATACCCTGTTGACAAGAGTGGGATTCGAACCCACGCCCGAAGACTGCGACGATTCACCCTGTTCGATCATTCTCGAGGAAGGGGGTCCTGAACACAGCGCCTTAGACCGCTCGGCCATCTTGCCTGCTGCTCTCGGCGGAGGCGCAGGGGGATCGGCGCCGGCAGCGCGGAGCAGCTCGACTCCGCTTGGCGTTGGGGAGGAGAGTTAGTGGCTGATCGAAGGAGAGGGAAGGAAAACGTCAATTCGGTGAGAGCTGTCCGAGACTCTGTCCGGGGTGACCACCAGTGTTGGTTGCGTCGAATAACCTTTTGTGATGGGTAAGCTATTTCTGGCGAGGATCGAGCTGATGCCAGCGCAGTATCCAGCGTCAACTCGGTATGGCACTCCCCACCTCCCCCACCTCTACCCTACCGTCAGCGACGTAGGAAGTACACCAGAGTGAGCTATCGTCCACCATTCGGTAGCTGAACCCAACCTTTTGGCCCGCGTCTGTGGCTTGAGTGCAGGCGCGGGGCAACGTCCAACGAATCAAACCGCGACGCATCAGCGGACAGAAGCTTTGTATGCGGACTTCCAGCTGACGCCAGACATCGGCTGCTAGCTACAACTGCGGAGAGGGAGCTAACGGAACCTCGGAACTTCAGCAGATCTCAGTACTTCTATGTTGTAGGCGCAAGCCGCCTTCCTCTTCCACCGTGTGGCCCCGGCTATTGGCACACCCCGGTCTTCGGCGCAACAACAGACGCGAGCCCCGTCGGAGGAGCGAGGGCAAGCGGCTCAGGGGCGGGTGAGTTAGGTGGAGATCTGAAAGTGGCAGCAGCCTGTATGTCATCCGCAGCTGACTCCAGACACTGAACGCTGCCTAGGGCAGCTCACTAGACGGTCGAGACCCTTAGCTACACGAGACGTGGAATTCTAGCTGACAGCAGAGCACAACGGTTGTACCATACCCGCGGAGTAGACTACACCGCCTGGCCCCATCGTCCGAGCATCAGCCCGATGGGAGCTCGGCGCCATACCAGGCGTTGACTGTCCAGAGCGAGCTACAATTCGGCTTAGCGTGAGCTACCGAGCGCAATGTACCTAGCTGATACCAGTTCGGTGACCCCCCAAGGCCACACTAGCAGCATCAAAGAATCATCGCAGGGGGGCTTTACCTCGTTCATCGTCCAACCACCTGTCGTCCCCTGTTGTCTGCCTTCTGCCCTCGAAAAAGCTTGGGAGCAACCAAATGCTCACCTGACAAGAGTGGGATTCGAACCCACGCCCGAAGACTGCGATTTTCCACCTCTCTGCCGGTTGACATCGAGGATTCCTGAACACAGCGCCTTAGACCGCTCGGCCATCTTGCCTGACGATCGTCCCCTTGCGCCCTCCGCCAACGCCGTCGCCGCCGTCCTCGGCGCCAAGCGAAAACAAACACGCCCGAACGTAGGATGAGTAAAAGACGGGTCGGAGTGCGCGAACACTCGGATTGACAAGAGTGGGATTCGAACCCACGCCCGAAGACTGCGAAGCTATTGGAGCAACAACCTGAACACAGCGCCTTAGACCGCTCGGCCATCTTGCCCTTGGAACGGGGCTGAGCGATTGGCGCGATCGCTGGTCGCCGCGGCTCCGGGGCGCAGGGCGCAGGAGACGGAGTTCCCAGGGGCGCAGAGCATGGCGCGGTGAAGCATAGCGCAGCACAGTGACTGGGTGGGTCAAGGACGCGGGCTAGCTGTCCTCTCCCCACTCGCTGAGCTGACTACAGGCGGGCTCGAGGGTGGGCTGTCATGGTCCCACGGAGAGCTAACTACTGGCAGGTGATGGTCAGCTAAGTCTTGTCAATCTAGCAGGGCATAGCGGCACGCCGTTTATGGTGGACCATAGCAGGGTTCCATCTCATTGTGAGCTGCTTGCCTCCCCATAGCTAACTCAAGTAAGGCACCGTCAACGCGGTCCGGCGCCGACCCAGTGGTAGCCCTGAACCCCTCAATAGGTCAGCTACTCCCGGTGGACACTCAAGCTGACGACCAGGCATCGCTTTTCCCCCGCCCGCAGAGAAGGGAGCTATCGCCATGGCGTCAAGAGGTGTGCAGGTCTCGGGGACTGCTCACAAGCCACGTAGAACCTTGAGCTGGCCGGATTATCAAGCTCACAGCTTACTACTAGTTTCGACCGACTAGGCTGTCCTCCGGGCGAGTGGGCTTTGTTTTTGATGGCGATAAGCTGACATCGCAGCATGGCGACGCTTCATAGCTTCGTGACCCGTCCCCTTTTCCCTGACGTGGGTCTGGTGAGCTGGCTCCTAAACTACATGCGCAAGCTAACTTCAGAGAACATAGTAGCGCGCCACCCTGATGTCGAAACAAGGACTCGTGGCGGCAACCCGTCGACCCCTGGTCACATACGCTGAGTTGTGCTCTGTTGTCCCAGCCGCTTATACAACGTAAGAGCACTCGACTGGCAGACGCTAGCTGACAGCAGGCAGGACGGCCGTTAGCTCTGCTCCCGCTGGGATTAGCTGACCGCCAGATGAGTGACGACCTTCGAGGAGAGCGTGAACTTCGAGGGAGGCCGTAATAAGCTCACCAGCAGACAATCGCACCAGGGTACGCAGATATATACTAAGGATAGGGATGATTCAAGCCGAGAGTGTCGTGTAAGCTCTTGTGCTACCCTCCCTAGCTTACTGGCACCGTGAAGAAAGGAGCTTGGTGATAGCCGTGAACTGAGTCTACTAGTCGAAGCTGACTATCAGCTCTGTCAAAGCTTCAGGTTGCCAACGCGACAGACCGACGGTAGTCGGTCGAGTGTCACCCTTGGCGATCTTCATGCTGGGAACTTGTCAGCCGTATGTACCTGTGCAAAAGAAGACACCCATCGGCACAGACGGACGATGCGATGGATTGGTTGCCCTTCCAGCCATTGCTTCAAGGAGTCTATGGTGATCTTCACTCGCAGTCTGACACATTAATGGATAGACTGGCGCCACTAATATCTGGTGTGCTGTGGGAGCTCACTGACGGCAACGGGCGGCGTTAGGCACGGTCCCGCCGCGCCACCCGCCCTCATCACCCAATCACCCCGGGATGATAGCTCAGTTGGGAGAGCGCGAGAGTGAAGCTTCAAAGTCAATTATTGAGGTCGGGCGTTCGATCCGCCCTCGTCCCAGGCCTCCTGAGGCTCGTACGAGCTCAGGGAGTACTTTTTCGTGCACTGTCACTGCAGTGGATTGGAGGAAGACATGAAGCTTGGACGGCCGACCACTGTATGCGATGGGGCGTACCTGATGTCGAGGGGCACAAGGGCGGCTCATGGCATCGTTTCGCACCTGCGGCACACTCATTGGCATTGAAGTGAAGCGTTTTAGACAACTCAAACGTTGTTGAGCACATATTTTGTTTCATCGCCATTCGGCGTCCGCGCTCGCTGCCTGCTGCGCAGGGCGCAGCAAAACATCGCCTCTTCGCTAGTATATCGGTTAGTATAATCGCCTCTCAAGAGAGAGTTCCTCTGCTTCTCTGAAGCTGAAGTGACCGCGATAGAGCAGGGTTCGACTCCCTGGCGGAGAATCCTTTTGCCCCTTGTTCTTGTGAATGTAACGCACGGACTTTGGGCCGAAAAGAGCGAGGATAGGGTGAGGAATCGAGTGGACAAGTCGGGGACGTGGGTGGCGGCGCGCCCCTGATCTCCACTTTTGGCACAGGGCGTTGGATAATTTTCAGAATCTCGAATGCCACATTCGCACCTTCGTCAACCTACCACCGTCCTCCTGGAGGTTCCTGGCCTCCAGGTCGCCGGAGGGGAAAAAGATTGGCGTAAGGAGGCAAGTGAATGCCCTCTTTGACGAGAGTGGGATTCGAACCCACGTCCGAAGACTGCGGAGGAGAACTTGCTTGCACAGCTGGTCACCTTAACACAGCGCCTTAGACCGCTCGGCCATCTCGCCTGGTGACAGCTCCGCACCGCCGACGGAGACGCCCCAGGGCGCAGCGGGGCGAGTCTGTACGAGGCATTCGTGCGGCCTAGTGGTTCTCTGAAGAGATAAAGGTCGTAGGTCCTCGTCCAAGTCTGTACCGTATCTCGCTGAACATCTCTGGTAGGGCTAGGCGATCTACTCTTGACACTCTGAGTCAGGACGGCGCTTCATGTCGGGGCAGTTCCGGCCCTCATGTTTCGGTCCATTCACCAACAACAGACGTTCTCGTCGGTTCTCACGCCCCGCTGCTTCTTCCAATGAGCTTCAAAAGATAAAAGAGATGCACACGCTTCTTCTGCGCGTGCTCTGACCACTGACAGGATCGAACTGCCGACCTCCGCATGAACTGATACGACGTCTTCGTATTAGTACGATGCTCTAACCAGCTGAGCTAAGCGGCCGAGGATGTTTGGTTCTCCGGAGGGCGGACGTCGCCGCCGCGCCGCTGGTGCGAGCGCTGCGTGCGGTAGTTGTGCCGCTGTAGGAGCAAGCATCGCGGCTGGTTAACAGACCCCGCAGCCCGGCCTACGAAATGCCTTGGGTGTCTCAATAGGCATTGAAAGCGCACACCTCATACTCTTGGGCGCAGGATATGCCACACCAAACGATCCACGCTAGTGACTCCCCCGTGTGGCACTTCGTGCAAATTCAGTGTTTCACCACCCACCCGGTTTCTCATTCCACTGGCCATCTCTGCTTCAATCTGCTACGCTTTCCAAAAACCAAAAGAGATGCGCTCTCGCGCTTCTGCTTGACCACTGACAGGATCGAACTGCCGACCTCCGCATGGACTGATAATCAGACTGATTATTAGTATGATGCTCTAACCAGCTGAGCTAAGCGGCCGAAGACGATGACGATCGCGGTAGGGCAGGCCTGGCCGCAGGCCGCGCGGGGCGAGGGTCGGGGGTAAACGTGCGGAGTGTATTGTCAACGACGCGATGAAGAAAGAAGAAGTAGGCTCAATCGTGGACGGTTCGGCAGTATGAGGTTGTGGAGATGTCAATTCCACTATCGCCTCTTCTCTGTCGTTTTGTCTCATACACAGTTTCCGCTTGTTCAGACTAGGGACATAGGTGCTTCTCGCTGAAATAATACAGCGCTAACGTAAAATAGACATTATCCGGCCACGACCCTTTCATCTCCTACCCTTTGCCACAACCCTGTGCTTCCCTCCGTTCCTCCACGATGCAAAAGGGGTACTCGTGCTCCTTGAAGCACTCGTTGCTGACCACTGACAGGATCGAACTGCCGACCTCCGCATGGACTAATTATCGCTCGGATTATTAGTACGATGCTCTAACCAGCTGAGCTAAGCGGCCGATGGTGACGAACTCCGACAATCCGGTCTCGGCGACGGCGGCGCTCGCACCCGCGCGCCGTAACCGCCGGGTCGATGTGCACTAGAGTCTGGCCCTCGCACCCAGACGGAATGCCGGCTGTCGTTGGTAGAGGCGACAGCTATGCTGCCATATAGCTGAGTGGGAAACGGGCCGCTCGTATGAGTTGAACAGGTGTGCTGGCTTGGTTGCAAGGCTACCTGCAGTGTCTCCACGGTTTTCAGACGGCCGCGGCGCTCACGACCGCGGCGGCGAGCCGGCTCTCGTCCACAATTCGGACGTTCTCGTGGTGTAGTGGTTATCATACTCTCTTAGGGTGATCTAACATCTTGAGCTTTGCCTCCTCGTCTCGAAAGAGACGGATTGGGAGTGGCCCCGGGTTCAAATCCCGGCGAGGACCTTTTTGGGCCTTCTTCGCTGCGTTAGACGTCGTTAGAGGCTCACGAGAGGCTCAGAATAGAACTTACAGCGGAGGTGGACACTTGCGTCACGGAACAGTACCTAACAGCTAACCACCACACCGTCCGTTTCAGTCTGACGCCTAACGCCGCCCCAGCGCATCGGAAGATCCCGGGCGTCAGGTGATGAGTGCGCAACAGTGGTGTGTGAATGCTCTGGAATAGCTCAGCCGTCAGTGGGGTCGAACGATGTAACAGTCGGTTCTTCTCCTCCTTCCTTTGCCCCGTGGCGGCTGGCTGTGCCTGTGCCAGCTTCCGCTGTAGTAGACGTGCTCCTCACCATAGCTCAGTTGGTAGAGCGTCGGACTGTAATTGGTTAACAATCGAAGCCGCCTAATCAGGCGATTATATCCGCAGGTCCTGTGTTCGACTCACAGTGGTGAGACTTTTTGGCCTCCATAGCGCTCGTATCGATGCCAGGAGCGCTGCTTTTAGGAGCTGGGGGAGATTGGGTGGTTGTGGCCGAAATCCTGAAAAATCAGGGTTTATTATCTGAAATTCGGAAGTGGTCACCCGACTAGGACTCCGGCTGCGTGAGTGAAGGCTCCCCAGCCGCACTACCCCTGTCCCAGATCAAGATTCAGACAGCTGGGGACCGGCTGGGACGAGAAGGGGAAAGTCTGTAAGGGCCAACCCACGATATGACGTGACACGCCAGGCCTCGTTCCACCTTCAACACCACCTCCACCTCTTCCCAATAGTCCCCCGTCAACCAAAAGGTTGGCGTTAAGGAGCAACTGAATGCCCTCTTGACGAGAGTGGGATTCGAACCCACGTCCGAAGACTGCGGAGACGACTGCTCGGAGGAGCAGATCACCTTAACACAGCGCCTTAGACCGCTCGGCCATCTCGCCGGATACGGCGGTGACGCCAAGGCGTCGGGAAAGTGCCCCGCGGCGGCGGCGGCGATGTCTATTGCAAGACTGGAGCGGAGTCCCAAGTGGTCTGTCACAGCATCGTGCTTTCATGGATGAGGTGTTGGGATAGCCATGTTACGAAAGCGTCTCCCGCTTCAGCCAGAAGTGGGATTGCCCGGTCATCAACAAGAATAACACTCGCTTTGAAGTGGACTCTCGAACTTCGCTCGATGCGCTTCCAGAACATCTGCATCGTAACGGCAACTCTCGACGACATGGCTCTCTGCGAGGGTGTCGTCGAGAAGGTGGCTACCATCTCCAATCCCACCGCCCTTGGCAGAGCTGCGATCTCCCACGCAGCCGGGAGCGTCTTTTTCCGGAGGAGTACCATGATGCGCTTCGCTGGCGCGTCGTGGAGATTAAGACACACCCTGCAAGGAGGGGAAGGGGAGGGGTGTCGTTGACTTCTGGCCGCGCTTCCTTCGCGATCCGTACCATCGACAGCAGAACCGCCCCTATGTCACTCCACAGGATGTGGCGGATGATTTCCGTGGCCGAGTGGAGAGGATCAAGATGGAACTGTTCGCCGGGCGCCGTCTGTTGCGCTGGGTGGAGGAGAGACGTAACGTTGAGTATGACAACCCAAAGAGACCAACACAGTAGTTGGAACGACGGATCAAGTTCAGTGATCGCGGGAATCCATATGCATGGCTTGGACTGTTTCAAGCTTCAGAGGATCCCCAACCAACTTCACGCTCACGACGACTCACCAAAGTGCCGATTGCGCCCTGAGGTCTCACATCTGAACCACGGACGCTGTGTCACACACGCCCAGACAGCGACCAAAGGACAGCAACGGCGGCGTCGTTTAGCTGGCTTCTTCACCATTACATCAACAACATACCGTCCCCCATGCTATCTGATTCCTTCCGCTACGACGCCAAGTACAACCGAGGTGACTTCACGCTCATTTCCGCCGACGGCTGGGCGTTCGGCGTTGAATCCTCCGTCCTTTTCCAGGCGAGGTGAGTCCTTCACGTGCGGTAATAGCTTACAGCCCAGCCATGTTTTCCAAGACGCGTCTGAGATATCCAGCGGCAAGATTGTTCGTTTTACCGACTGCGACATCGAACGCGGAGTCGTCATCCGCGCGTTCCTCGACCTGCTCAGCCCTACTCCCCCACCTCTAGGCATCTACCCACCCATTGACGCATATGTTCCCCTCGCCCAATTCTTAACAAAGTACGACTGCCCGCAGGTCATCAAACGCCTCATCGCTCGCCTGAAAACCTCCATGCGGGCGAGGCGTACCCGGCCAGTAGACGTATGGGCTATTGGTGCCGTGCTGGAAAACTTGCCCCTGTGTGAGGCAGCAGTGGCCCACGCGGTGACGGGTGAGACCTTTCGACGGCCCTTTCAAGACTGGGTCTTTCCGTCTCGCACAAGGTCGCTTCTACCATGGACCTATCTCGCCGCGTTGGAGGGAAGCTACGATGACGCCACAGTCGCCGTCGGAAAGCCTTGCAAGACCGACTCGTCCCGGACATGTTTCGACTGCTCCGTCCTCAAACACCATATCTGCCGAGGACGAGCCGTTGCTGTGCATTCTTCATCATCTTCAAGCAGCAGTGACACTCCCGCCCTGCCCGACAGCACGCCCCTGTGCGAACTCACATACACGAAACGCTCATTCCACTACCAGCGTGACTCCATGAGACAGATCGAGCGGGGAAAAGAGGCTGCCGTTCGCTTTCGCGAGGCTTATGTGAGTGCGTCGATGATGTTTGATAAAAGCAGCAGGCTCCTGTGCTGGCTGGCAGACACGCCGTATGCCGAGCCCTGCGTCTTAAGCTCCTGAAAGGAATCAAAGTCCTGAACCTCATTGACTATCGTGATACTTTGCATGCTGGCTGGTGTGTTCATGCTCTGCATGCAGGCTGGTCTAAACACACGGTACCAGGTGAGAGCGCAGCATGTGTAAAGAGACACGAGTCGTTCAGGAGCTCAACCACACAGCGGGCCAGAGTGCATGCGGGTCGAGTGCAGTCGCACTTGTGAAGGAAGGAAGCGACGTCTGCCCAAAGATTCAGGTGCTCATCCGTAATGTCGCAGAACTTGTTATATGACTTGACAGGACGGTAGCCCGCTCCCTCGATGGGGACGCGGCCGTCCACGATCAGGTGCACGGCAACGTCAAGCACGTCAGCGCGCTCGATGAGCGGATCTGTGAACTCGATGAACCGGGGACCACTGGCCGGTGCATCGCAAGACATTGCGCTGGACGTTGATGAGCCAGGAACCGACGAAGAGGAGGAGAAACATTGCGTACCTGGCTGAAAAGGGATGGTGTGCACGGGCTTTGAAGCGCCACGCGTCGCTCGACAAGAGAATGAGACCACCAGCAACCCAGGTGGGGTGGGCTTTGAGGACTGGCGTGGACGCTAGAGGCGAGGCTGAGCGCTCTGAAGGGGACATGTGAGCAGGTTGAACGTACCCTCCAGAGTCCCTTCTCACCATGTCTTCGCGGCCAGGTGAGCCCAGCTCCCAGCGCAGCTGACAGCATCCAGCGGCGTATTCCATGACGCACCGACAGGCGGGAACAGGACAGGCCAGTTCACGGACTCTGAGATTGAGCGATTCGACGTTCTCCGTTCGTTCGTCCGCCTCATCCTGTACGGATGTTTGACACGCGATGACTACCCTCGCCCATCTAGGCCCTCGAGGGACATGACCCGCAATCGCTGGGTGAGACTCAGCGCCTTCATGCACAAGTGGGAATGTGCTGGCCCATTGCGTACATTCACTCTCTGCGTTACCGAGCTGTTGTTGCGGGCAGAGGTGGCTGTTGCAGATGCTTTCATCCTGGGCATGCTGGTTGATGACGTCGAGTTGTGCGTGTCCGCCATCAAGTTTAGGGGGCAGCTCGACCGCGCCCTCCGCGTCGATGACATTCCGTTACGGGTCTGGCAGCGTGTCGGGCCCAAGTACATGTACGTCCTCGCTGGCGCCGGTTACAGCACTGGGCAAGGCCTAGGGTGGACCGGCATTTCGGACGGCTTCCGACGCCACCTAGGCGAGGCTAAGAAGTCAGTTGATACAAAGTAAGCGTCCAACCGAGGGAGTGTGACACGATCTGACACCAGCCAAAATGTCTTCCCCGTGCACACCCAATCGGGGCTACCAAGGCGCAATCCATAAGGCAGGCCGCACAGCCACCAGGGATCCTGTGCTTGCCGCTGTCATTCCGTTCATTCTCGACTGTAATGTAGAGGACGGAGAGAGGTAAAGAGAGATTTGAGAAGAGTGGTTGAGGAGAGTGGTAGGGAGAGAGGTAGGGAGAGAGGTAGGCAGAGAGGTAGGAGAGAGGTAGGGAGAGAGGTAGGGAGAGAGGTAGGGAGAGAGGTAGGGAGAGAGGTAGGGAGAGAGGTAGGGAGAGAGGTAGGGAGAGAGGTAGGGAGAGAGGGAAGCAGAGAGGTAAGGAGAGGATGAAGAGTGAAGAGGAAGAAAGGTCATCTGCTATCGGTTGAGTGTGTGGCCGGGGCGGGCGGGGCCACTGTGCTGGGCAGATCTCAGTGTCACAGCATCGCAGTGTCACCCGGAGCGCGCGCGATTTCAAATCGCGGCATGGTCGACTTCTGACATGACCATGGACTGGGGTTTACAACATTAGCTCGTTGTAAGCTCAAGCCACACATTGCTTGTCCAAGAGCCGATTCTAGTCGTTCCTAGGCGAGAAGAGGTGGAGGAAGAGAACTCCGAGCCGCCACCCGTCGCCAGTGGAGATCAGCATGAAGTCGCCCGTTTCGGGTGGTCGACTGGACTGGCGTAGGTCATGATGATGGTGTAGATATCTTGGACCTGGGTTTACTCATAATGGGCGGCGGTTGAAGAGGATGAGGAAGAAGACAAGGCAGGACGGCTCGTCGCGAGCTGTGGGCCGGGCGCAGCGGGCGTTGTTCTGTTATCCTGCCGTATGATACGGTTGCTTTGTCGTTCTCACCAAATTGCAACGAACACATCTACGCGACATGCATTCACAGAGTGGTCATACAGCTACATCGGCCTAGAAGAGGTGGCTCTGCTGTGCCAAGACGTCCGACGGCATGTACGACGGAAAGATGAGGTGACTGGCCATCAGCTGGTATCGCTGTTTCAGCTCTTACCTGGGATGAACTTGCTGCTCCGCCTCGATGAGCTTGCGTCTGAACGTCTCCGAGATGTCGCTCCAGCCTTCCTTTCCTTATCCTTCGCTTCGCGTCCAGCCTCGGCCAGAACCCATAGGTACTTTGGCTTAACGTGCTGCCAGATGCGGAACTCGAACCCGGCAACGTCGAGAGGGCTGTCCAAATGCCCCTTGACTTTCAAGCAGGAGAGCAGGAGATGCACAGCTCCGAATCGTCTGCGAGCATGCCGATGATGAATGCGTTGCAAGCTGATATGTGACCGCGGAGGAGCACCTCGGAGACACACAGCCCAAAAGTGCGCAGAGATGCGGTGCATTCCCATCCGTTCAGGAAGCCGGCAAGAGAGACCCAGCGGTTGAAGGTTGTGTCAGAGACAGCAGGGCGCTTATGGGATATGACCTTGGAATCCTCAGGCAGCAGGCGGAAGTGTAGGATCAAGCGGAGGAAAAGTTCGAGAATGTCGGCACACTCCAGGTGTGGGTCGGTGAAGTGAATGAGCTTGTGGCCACCTGAAGGAGCGTTACGGAGAACGGCACTTGAAGTTAGAATGGCGCACAGACAGGTAGCTCACCTGGCCATAAAAAGCTGCTGTGACGGCACTTTGAAACGCACGTCATTGCTCGAGATCCGCGTGAAGTCGCCATCTTGAAAGTCGGGGTGGTCCTCCTCGACACGGTTGTGGATGTTGTGGTCTACGGGCGGGCTGGCACCCGGGGTGATGGTGGTCATGGTGTGCGGTTGATGAAGGAAGAAGAGCTGGTATAATCCACGTTGCCAAGAGGTGGGGTCGAAGAACAGAACGGATGCTGATCACGAGGCATGCTCGCCACACTTGAGTGGAGCTGTGTCGTCCATAGGTGCCATCGTAAAGTACGGCAACTACCTCATCCCCCGCAACCCTGCCTGACTATACGGCCTCATGATATTAATGACTTCCTGCCTAGCCTGCTCCCTCGCCTGATCCGAGACCCCGATCCCGCTCCCGCTCCAGCTCGGATGCGCTCTGTGACCGGGCGGTAATCCTCCAAATTCGGCCGGATACGGCTGCGCCGGCATAGGCTGTGGCATCGGCGCCGGGACGGGTTGCAGCTGCGGCATCGGAGGCATAGGTTGAGGGGCTGCAGTTCGAGGCCGGCCGATGAATTGCGGTCCGAGAGGGGCGATGCCAGGCGGAGGAACGAAGCCGGGTTGCATGGAGGGGTGGATGCCTGTTGGCATTGGCTGAATGGGGACGCCGGTCATCATCGGTTGCATTGGCGGCATAGGCGGTGGCATGCCCGGTTGCATGGGCGGCGGCATAGGCGCGGGTTGCATGGGCGGTGGCATGCCCGCCATCGCTGGGTGCAGTGGCGGTGGCATGCCCGTCATACCCGGAGCCATTAACGGCGGCATGCCTGTCAAGCCCGGAGCCATGGGTGGCGGTATGCCTGTCATGGTAGGGTGCAGGGGAGGTGGCATCCCTGTCGTGCCCGGTTGCCCAGGCGGCCACATCGGCGGGTGCATCGCACCAAACGGCGCCGGCGTCACCCCGCGCATCGGGTGCATCATCGGCTCCATGTAAGCAGGGTTGAAGTGCTCGCGCGGCGGGCCAAGAATGCTGTGCAGCATACGAGCGCCGAAGGGCATGGGCGGCAGTGGTTGTGGCCCCATCCCAGCTCTTATCGCCGTCTGCGCTCGCGCAGCGTGGTCCCAGTCGTATGTCGCCCTGTAGTACCGATCGAGCCAGGCTGGAATTGCGTACGTGTTGCGCGCGTGCACGAGAATGAGGAAGATGAGCATGAGCGGCACGAGGGAGCCGATGACTGTGCGTCAGCTGAAGCTCATGGACGCTCATCTAGATGATGCGACTTACGACCACCGATGAGCTTGCTGTTCGGACCTGGCTCGTGGCGGGTCCGGTGCTTCGCGAAGCCGACTTGTGCGTCGCCCTCGGAGTAGTACAGTGCCCTGCCTGTCAGTTTCGCCAAGGCATCACAACTCACGTGTACCACTCGTCGAGGAACGGCGTGCCGAGGCGGATCTTGCCCTCCTTCTCGGGTGTCGAGTCGTTGGCCCAAGCGTAGACGGCACCGTAGCACGTATCGCCCTCCCTGATACGGAGCAGGTCTGGTGGGATGCGAAACTCACGCCCGTCCTCCAGCTTCAACTCAAACTCGAGCTTCTTGTCACATGGTAGTTTCCACCGCGCGCGATCCTTGCCGTCTAGCTTCGCCTCTGCTTCTTGGGCGTAGAAGTCGCTGGCGACTGAGAAGGGGGCGTAGATTGCGTTGATACCGGGGTCGATGGTGACCTGATGTCAGCTGATCGTAGCGCACCTTGCAGCCTACCATCAAGTTGGCGCCGACAATGCTTCCGCCTTGTATGCCGATGCTCTCGAAGCCGAACCTCCAGCTCGTATCGGTCTTAATCCACTCGCTGCTGTCAGATGGGATGAAGAGGCAAGCTCACAAATCGCCCTCTGTTTGATGCGTGTTGACGCCTCCCCAATCGAGTCGACCAACTGTGCGAAGACCAGTAGTGCTTTCCGTGTCGATACCGAGTGTGAACCGCCCGCCTGTGGCCGCATAGAGGAAGCTCCGCTCCTTATCGGTCTGCTCGTCAGCTTCCTGCGATGACGCGCCAGCTTACGCTATTGACCCCTAGCCCAAAAAACCCGTCTGTACCTGGCGTCATTGTTGTTGGTCTGCGCTCACCTCTCTGCCCCGACTCGATGTCGATCTCATTGATCACCAGAACGCTCCCTCTGCCTGACACTTCGCCGACAGCCATGTTCGTCGTGATGAAGGAGCCGTTCGCTCTTGGTTGTCCGGGCGGATATTCAAACTCTTGGAGGAGAGCCTCAGACACCTGTTATCAGCTAAATTCGCGCTCCCTATCTTACTACGGTAGTCTGAGTGCTTGATGTGTTGAATCTGTAGGTCTTAGAGATCTTCTTGGGCGGGCGTCTCACCCTACAGCTACCTGAAGGCAACTCGTGCAGTTCGCGTTCACCACTGCCAGATAGTGGGATCCCGTCGCTGGCGTCAGCTTCATCCCTGCAGGCCTGGCAGCTCACTAAGTGCCAACTGCAGTTGCTGCTCCGGCTCTCCAACACTGGCAGCGACAACATTGGCGGAGCCTCCCCGAATGATCGGAATCGAGCTGCTGTAACTGCCTAGTCGGTCGTCTGCCCATGTCTGCGAAACCGCCCAGAGAGCGAGAAAGGTTTGGGTTAAGCGACTTGTAGGAGCTTTGAGCATTGAACGGAGTGTGAGTAGTAAGTGAGGTGATCAGCACAACGAAGGGAGATGTCTTTGTTTGTGTCTGTGTGCGAGTGAGTTGCTTCAGCTTGGACCGCAAAACACGTGCGGGGAACGTTTGAGCGTCGTCGACGTTGCTCAATGCGGCCTGACTGATGTGCACAGACCGTTGTTGGCGGAGAAGGATGAACCACTGTGCGATGTGCAGTCAGAGAAGATTGGGTGTGCTCGAGAGCGCTCAGGACCCGGTGGAGGTGTGCCTGACGGAATGTCGCTGTTGTTGAAAGCGTACGCACAGAGACATGCCGAGGTGCAGAGCTCGCAGGGAGTTCGGTGATGGTATGGAGTAAGCAGATTCCAGTGAACCCGGTGTTTCGGTGGTTGCTGATAACGGGGAATGCAGCACGTTCCCAGATTCCGGTGACAGGTTTGGAGCGGCGGGTTGAGTCAGGTCGCGTAATGTTGTCTTCTCTCCGAGGAAGGCGCGTCCGGACAACTCCGGCCCGGTCGCCAAGGAGAGGGGCATTGCCTCCCCAGTACTCACACGCATGTATTGCTGCAGCAGTGACATAGCGTTGGGCAGGAGAGTGATGAGGGGCTGCCTGGAGCCAGAACGAGTAATACGTCGTGTGAGTTGGTGGAAGCAATGTGGGGGGACGCCGTGTTCACGATGAGAAATCAAGGGCAGTTCTCGATCGGTTATAATCGTGTCATAATGTCGAGAGACGGCTGCGATCGTGACAGCATCCAAATGAGGGAAGGGGGCAGAGACCCTCACGCAGGTGCAGCGGAGAGCTCGGACCGGAAGGAGTCCTAGGCGACGATGCGCCAGGTAAGCGAGCCCTCGCTGAAAACGCCGCCGAATTGTGGGGTGGGGTGCCTTGCCTTCCATTCTTCACTCGATGCGGAGTTGGGCAGGTGAACGTTGGGTCACCGGTGAGCCAATCCGACGCCGGGAACCACGAAGAGGGGACGGAGAGTTAATCCCAATGTTCTGGCCGGAGAGAACGCATGCTGGAACAGGACGGGAAGATGTTTGGGTGGAATGGAATGGACGGACTGGACTGGGGATAGAGATCGCATCGAGCTTAAAGGCCGGGTTGATCGTGTCAGCGAGGACTTGGACAGGCGTCGGTGCTATCTAGTGAATGCTAAGCTTTCGGTGCTCGGTGCCTGCTGAGGTCCCATCCTGGCATAGTCCCGCTCGTCTCGGGCGGTGTGCGCTGGTCGCGGGGAAGAAGGAGCATGGAGCACCCAGGAGAGAGGCAGGACCCTGGTACAGGAGCAATTCAACGTTCGAGGGTCCGAGGGCGAATCCCCGCCCTGGACGTCCCAACCCGGTACTGCTGCTCACCGTAAGCCGGGAGCTGGTGCTGAGCCAACTGCTGGGCGACTGGCTTTGGTGCCCTGATCCATGTTCCAATCCAGGCTGACCACTTTTTGAACCCGCCAGCCAACATTACACCACTAGCCCAGATACCAGATCGCGCCGCTCATGAACTCGACCTGAACCGCATTCCTTCCTTTCAAGTCACCTCAACACGGCCCACCATCCCGCCTCCGCCCCCGTCTCTACCGTCTCCGACTCTGTCCTCGCAGTGAGATTGTCTTTTTTGGCACGGCGTCGCATCGTTTTGTCGCAGCCCACCAGCCCTCCAGTTCCCTCTCCCTCCACCGATCAGCTCCGGAACGCACACGCCGAGGGTTGTCGTTTCAGGTCGATTACCCTTCCCTCGCCTTCCCCCTGCTCTTTTCTGCCGCCCCTGCATTCGGCCCATCGCCATATCCTGCAATCCAGCCTCGCCGAACGCAGCACCCAGCCAGCCGGCCAGCAAGCCAGCAGCCAGCCAGCCAGCCAGCCAGCCAGTTAGCCAGCCAGTCACCCAGCCAGTCGGCAGCCTCTCCGCCGCTTTTTGCGTCCTCTCGCCATCCCACCAACCCCATCACCATCTTGCATCGCGCCATCCACCGCCCGTGCCATCATCGTGCCCTAGACTCAAAACTAGAGTGAAAGCGTGAGAGAGTGATCGCCCAGGATGAACCACAACATCCAAGCGATAAAGTGTGAGTTGCTCCCCGCTTCCCTCCCTCCCCTGTGCTCGCGCTCGTCCGATCACAACATGACTCCTAGCAACGCGTTATGCGAGACGCCCAAGTGTCCAAACTGACAGACCAGGTGTTGTCGTCGGAGACGGTGCAGTCGGCAAGGTTCGTGCACATCGTCCCTGCCCTCCTCGCCCTGTGCAGCCCTCGTTGTCTTCTGCCCGAGAAGCTCGAGCAGCCCGGCTGGCTGATGCAGTTGCCGATAGGGATGACTGATGATCTGGTGCCGATGCTGACCTTTGCAGACATGTCTGCTGATCTCATACACGACGAATGCCTTCCCGGGAGAGTGAGTATGAGCTACAAGAGTGGTGGGACTTAGCTGACATCAGATACGTCCCGACTGTGCGTTCTGCTTCGATTATCCCGTCGACACAGCTGACAACAGGTGTTTGACAACTACTCGGCGCAAGTACTCGTCGACCGGAGACCGATCTCGCTTGGACTGTGGGACACGGCAGGACAAGAGGACTATGAGTGAGTCGCATCACGGGCTCGGTGCTGCGCTGGCTGCCGTAAGCAGTGTGTTCCGAGCTTCGAGCTTGGATCAGCTACCGATGAGCCGGCATGAGCTGACGTACAGCCGCCTGCGACCCCTGTCATACCCGCAAACGGACGTATTCCTGGTCTGTTTCTCGGTGATCTCTCCGCCATCGTTCGAGAACATCAAGACAGTGAGTGTGCCGTGGGGTGGCATGCGATGGCTTGGTTACTCCTGGCGAAGCTGCTCTTCGTGAATCGGTAGCTGACATCAGAAATGGATTCCGGAGATTCGACACCACGCTGCGGGCGTGCCGATCATTCTGGTCGGAACCAAGCTCGACCTGCGCGACGACCCGACGACGATCCAGCGGCTGCGTGAGCGGCGTTTCTCGCCAATCACGTACAACCAGGGCATGCAGATGGCAAAGGAGGTCGGCGCGGTGCGCTACGTCGAGGCGAGCTCGAAGACGCAGGAGGGTCTTAAGAACGTGTTCGACGAGGCGATCCGCGCCGTCCTCACGCCCGCGGACCGGCCGGCAGCGGGACTGCAGCGCAAGCCGAAGAAGAAGTCGTGCACGATTCTCTAGCGCGCTCGCGCGTCAGCGCGAGTGCGCGGCGTGCGCAGCCCGTCTGCAACTGTCTTGTGTCCTGTGTCGCTCCCATTGCCGTGACGACTGTATTTTTGACGAACCGCCGGTTCGATTCGACGTTTGGTCTCTATCTCTCTCTCCCTCGCCATCTTCCTTATCTATACCGACGCAGCCATTTGCTCTGCTCTAGAGATGCATGCTCGAGTTGTAATCTGCCAAGGGTCTGGATATGCCTGGTGAGAGGCGTGTGCTGTTCTATGTTGAAATGTGAGAGGTGTGTGTAGTGTAATGATAGGAAAATTAGTCGCGATGCCTCGCCTTCTTGGCCGCGTCCATCGCCCGCTTGCCCTGCTCGCGCATGAAGTCGGCGCCTTCCTGGGCCGCGCGTTTCGTTCCCGCCTGTAATGTCAGCATACCTGTTATCTCCAGCCTGGGACTCGGGACAGCGTCCCTCGTCCTGTCATAGACTTACCGCTCCAATCCATCCCCGTGCCCGAAGCCAGTTGACGACCTTCGGCGTCCACGCCACGGTCAATCCGGCCCTCACGGGGAGCAGCAGAATCTTGTGAATGGGGTACGCGAGCGCAGCCTCGGCCCAGAGCTGCTTGTTGTTCCACCAAGCGACCTCCTTCTTGTGTCCCGTGCGCCTCTCCTCGGCCGCGTCGGCAGCAGCCTCGACGCGGTCCGCTTCGAGCTGCGCCTCGTGCTCGGCCCGGATCCTGTCTGCCTCCTCGGGACCGTACCGGAGGGAGCGGTACGCGTGCGTCATGCGGTCGACGTAGGGTTCCAGCCTTTCGACACCGATCGCGTGCACGAAGGCGAAGGAGAGGGAATAGTCCACGGCAGAGAGGGCAAGGTACATGAGCACGGCGTAGGAGCCGTACGTCTTTGTCAGGTCCTTGAAACGCTGGTACGACGACTTCTTGCTGCCGTCGGGGTTCGTGTCCGAGTTGGGGTCCGACTTTTGGTTGGACGAGGAGGAGGAAGAAGAAGAGGAGTTGGGGGAGGAGCGGCGACGGTCGTCATCGTCGTCAGACCTCCGGGGGGTGGTGGAAAAGCTCCGTTGAGCGTAGCGCGGGAAGATCAGCTGGGTCGATAGCGGAGCTGGGGGGAGACGGCGGGCGGGGACCTGCACCTGTCTCCGGGCCAGGAGGCGGAGGCCAGGAGCGAGTCGGGAGGCCATGATGACGATTGTGAGGGAAGGCGGCGGAAATCGTGTCGCGAGTCGGAAGCACGAGCCGCTATGTTATGCTGTTATGTGTAGGCCGCTCGCTTTTGGGTGACCTAGGTGATACCGTAGACAGTCGGAGTGTTGGCGGCGAGTCGTTGAGAGAGTGTGGTATCAAACAAGCAGAAAGGAGGAGATGAGGTCACAGGTATGCAGTTGAGGTGTGTGGATGCGGAGTCCAGACGGCAGGCGGCTCGCGGACTTTTGCAGCCTTCGATTCCCTCAACGAGGTTATCTGGCCGAGGCTTGATCGAGCGGGAGCACTTCCACGCGGCAACCCAGGTCGGTGCCGAGTGCTTTCGTGGGTGTTGGCCGTTGGCCACCGTGGATGCCGTCGGCCTCTTAATCGCGCACTGGGTTGCCATATTGCCATCGGGCTCATCGTTCGGCGTCAAACATTGCGGTTTCCACCCGGGGCCCGATGTTGTGTTCGTCAAGCAGTGAGAAGGACGTCATAGCAAGGATGATGGAGAAGTCGAAGAGGCGGGAGATTTACAGGACAGCAAGGTCATCTCCACTGCTCGTCGATCGTTTCCGGCGTTCCTTCTGCTCATAGAGGATTGGCGAGAGTTGAAACCGGGTTAGCGCCAGACAAGGTCACACCAGACGCCTACCGGTGTCCGGGCCGAGGCTGAGAAGTGACACCGAGACAGCTGGGGAGAAGACTTGGTGCCAGACTGTGCGAGCGACCAAATACCCTCCAGACGTCTTCCGTCCGCACCAGTGCACCCGGGACCCACTCGCTGGCAGGAAGCTTCGTTCTCCGTCTCTGCTATCCTCCATGAGAAGCGCTCTGAAGCGACCCCATGAACGGCTATGAGACAGAAGATGGACACCGAGTGTCCTATTCCGGGACCTGGGCACCGGCCCTTGTGTTAGCGGGCCCGATGGCTCCCACCCCGTGTCTAACTACGTTTGCGCACTCTAGTCCGCGTCAGCCGGTCCGCGTATGCGTCTTCTCTTCCTGAAGTGCAACTTGGACGACTGCGCTGCAGAAGAGACGCTCGACCCCAGCCACTCTCTTGCATACTGTCCAGGCTTTTGCACGGGGAGGACATATGACGCTCAGGCACAAGGAGAGCAAGGCACCGGGCGCAGCACCTGATAGCTGTGTTTGCCGCTGTCTACCGGGCTACATCCACGCCGTACCCTCAACTCAACCCACCACGGTGCGCAGTCTCTCCTCCCTCAGTCTCGTGCACCTCGTGCGATTTCTGTCCTCTTGGCACGACCTGCAAAGTGGTCAGGTGGCGCCCATTCAGCCCCGAGACGCCCGTGCACGTTCTCCCTTTGATCTTTTGAGTGTTGACTCAGGTGCTGCGCAAATTCTTCGATGGCCTGATGGGCTTGCCGACTGACAAAGTTCAAGCCCGAGCCGCAGCGGCAAGAGTCGTACCCACACCTTAGGCGATCCGCGCTAGTGCCCGGGGTACACCCTGCCATCACTGATTTCTGCAGCCTTGGCCTTTCCGGGTGTGTGCTGACGTATTGACATCTTCGCATCATACTTGTTCTCACTAACTTTGTTGTTACTACACGTCGACCACCTAAACTTCGACCTCGCACACGACCTCTATAACGAACCCACCGCGCGACCGTTCGGATCAGTACGATTATTGCGGCTCCCGCCGACCCCACCGCGATGTACGCCTTCGCGCTGCTCGCGCTCGCGCTCGGAGTGCTCGGAGTGCGCGCGCAAGAGGACTTCAAGCCCGACACATACTTCAACACGACGTACCCGGCCACCTGGGGCCAGGTGCACTACACGACGGGCGGCTCGGGGAAGGAATGCGTCCCCTCCTACCCATCCCTCACGCAGTGGGCCACTCCTCCAGCAAGCGAGCTGCTGTACCCGCGCGTCTCGTGCCCCGGATCCCTCTCGCCCAACGTCCAGTTTGTGTTCCCTCTAACCCGGGTCAAGTTCCATGGATATCTCGAGAACGCCAGTTCCGCCGACACGCTGCAGTTGAGGATCGACGGAAGGGTCGTGGCCTCTCAACCGAGTTCGGAACCCGGCGTGCTCGTCGAGAGCCCCGAGCTGCTGTGGGGCAGTCATCGCGTCATGCTCGATGTCTTTGGGGGCAATGCGACGGTGCATATTGAAAACATCACGATCACGACGGGGACGAAGGGAGCGCACAAGGAGGAGGACCGGGTCGAGCACGCCGTCGTCAGCGACGGGCGGCTGAACACGCGCCAGTTCGGCTTTGAGGGACAGTGGAACGTGAGCTCGGTGCTCGAGAATACCAACAGGACCATCGGTACGCATGCCCTCCCTTCTGCTTACTGATACCCAGCAACGACCTCCGACATAGCCTACCCGCAAGCAATCGGCTCCCGACTCTCCCGCCTGTCCCTCAACGTGCCCACAAACACGTCCTTCCTGCAAGTCTCAGGCTCCCTCTCCCCCTGGGGCAAGTACTTCACAATCGAGTGTACCCCTCTGCCTCCTCTCATGCTACAGGGGGACCTAGCCTACGACGGGGACTCGCCGTTCGAGATCCCCGCGGTCCTGTTTGCGATCCCCCTCGATCCGAAGGTCAAGTACAACGCCTCACTTGTGGTTGCGGACGACCCGGTCGCGATGCAGCTTGGCGTGAGCAGTGTGGCGTTCTGGAGTGGTCTGTAAGTCTTGAAGCGTTAGGCGTAGGCTGACGGCAGGAACGACACGGACCCCGCCCCATCAACGACGACGCAAAGGCCCCCACCGACCATCACGCCGTCGCATGCGCCCTCTTCGGGCCCCAACACGGGCGCAATCGTGGGCGGAGTCGTCGGCGGCGTCGGCGGCGCTCTGGTCTTAGCCCTGGTCGGCTTTCTGTTCTATCGACTCGGCAAACGCCGCTCGTCAAAGCGCGGCGGGTACGCCCCTCAGTCGAGCGAGAACGGGGATCGGTTCGAAGTGGACGACTCGGCGACTGCGACACCGTACATTGACGCGGTGCCGCTCACGTCGGCCGCTGCTGGGACTGGCGTCACTCAGCCCGGGGCAAAACCCGGGGCAGGGCGGCCAATCCTGCCCCCGCTGGTGACGGAGACGAAACATGCGCTCGACAGTCCGACGACGACGACGACGAACAGTTCTGCGTTCCTCACCCCCGGGGCGCAGACGAGGCACAGCGAGTTGTTGTCTCCCGGCACAGCGGGGGACAGTTGGACGAATACGACGGGTCACACTTTCGGCCCGTCCCAGACTGATTCGACGCCGCTCACGCCGCTGGAACGCGAGATCAAGGCTACGATTCCCGCGTCGGGGCCGGCGTCTATCCCCCCCTCGCCCATTTCGCCCGGTACTGCAACGTTGGGCGGCATGGGCACGTTTGGAGGCCTGGGAGCAGGCGCCCCGAGTCCTCTGAGTCCCGTCCAGAATGAGGTTGGAGTCTCGGGGCAAGGGGGGAAGACGCGGCCGCCGCCCAGTGAACGCACGCGACGGCCACGGCGGGTCGCGCAGGAGGAAGATGCGGGCCGCATGGACGAGGATCTGGAACTCGTGCCGCCGTCGTACAACCCCGAGTGGGCACGCGAACGGCAGAACCAGCCCGACAACCCTTCTCATACTCGGTGAGGGAATGAAGGGGAGTGCCAGTTTGAAGAACTCTTTGTATCATTATGCATGTATCCGTCCAAAGGTCCGTATGAT
Source organism: Trichosporon coremiiforme (assembly GCA_039545355.1). Taxonomy (NCBI): domain Eukaryota; kingdom Fungi; phylum Basidiomycota; class Tremellomycetes; order Trichosporonales; family Trichosporonaceae; genus Trichosporon; species Trichosporon coremiiforme. The sequence continues at coordinate 1,936,472 of BCJJ01000004.1, read as the reverse complement.
CGTGATTGTCCAAATGCTATCGTAAACTACTACTGCTGGCGGACTGTCGCCGGCTTACTTGTGGCGTGGAGCGCTGCGGTATGCGCCACTCGCCGCACTCGCTTCGCTCGTGCTCGCTTCGCTCGTGCTCGCTCGTGCTGCTTAGACAGCACAAGCGTCCTTCTTGATCACCTCTGCCGCGCGCTCGGCCAGGCCATAAAGCACCGTCATGAGGTGACTGCTGACCTGGAACGGGAGCACAGAAGCATCGAGCACACGCAGTCCCTGCGTGCCGTACACCTTGTGATTCGAGTCCACGACACCGCCATCAGCCCGAGGCTGCATTGAGCAGGTGCCGATCGGGTGCCAGTTGCTGCGGTAGTCGTTGGTCGCGAAGGAGAGCCAGTCCTCGAGACTGTCGCCCGTGCTGCTTCCGGGCTTCCACTCGTTCGTGATGATGCCCGCCAGAGGCTGGGTGCGGGAGTACGTGCGGGTGTACCGCAGCGTGGCGGCGGTCGCGAGGCGGTCGAACTCGTTCGTGAAGAAACGCGGGTCGACGGTGAACGAGTTGGAGTACGGGTCCGAGTTGCTAATGCGGACGAAACCGCGGCCGAAGGGGAGCAGGAACCATGTGTCGTAGTTCACGCTGTCGCCACCGGTCCAGTCGAAAGCCTCGCCGACGGCCGCGCCGTCGTTCAGGATCCAGTCGCGCTGCAGCGTCAAGGCCTTCTTCAGACCTTCCTTGTTGCTCGATGCGCCGGCATCGACGGCTTCCTGCGCCCACTTGTCCAGATTCGCTTGCAGGAGCCCCGAGAGACGCTGCGAGTCTCCGCCGGCGATGTCCTGGAAACGCGGGAAGAGGATCGACTGCCCGCCTCCGGCTGCTCCACCCGTAAACTGGAAGGAAGTTGTGGACGTCGTCTGGTCGATCAGGTTCTGGCCCGCGGGGAGGTCGACGAGCACGTTGACGCCGGCGGACTCGAGGAAGGCGCGGGGACCAATGCCGGAGTGCTGGAGGAGGACGGGGGTGCGGATCGATCCGGCGGCAAGCAAGACTTCCTTGGCCGCAGCAACGGTGCGCGTCGTGCCAGACTGGTCACGGAACTCGACACCCGTGGCGCGCGTTCCGGAGAAGGTCACCTTGCCGACGACGGCGTGGGTGAGGACTGCTGTCAGCTTGGAACTGCGGACCTTTACAGCTGCGCGCTCGAAGGCAGTGACTGGCATAGTTCCCGCCAGAACCGCAATGGCTCGTTACTCTCGCCTCGCTACTCACTGGTCAGAGAAGGGAAGTCCTTCTGCCACAGATACCCCTGGTAAGTGTCTGAACGACGGTTGTTGACCTGGTTGTGCGCGACGGGGCCGAGGATGGCGGGGTTGCCGCAGGAGAGGTCGCGGGCGTAAGGGCCGAGCGAGGCGCCGGTGTTGTTGAACACCTTCTCGAAAGCAACGGGAACGCCGGGGTTAATGTTGACACCGATCGGGCCAGAGGTGCCGTGGCACGAGGCATCAAAGGTCAGGCCGGCGGCCTGCTGTTGAGAGGTCGGGGGGTGGTACGTTTCAACGCTGCGCATCTGTTGTCAGCTGTGTTCTGTGTTCCACGTGCAGGGTAGCTATGAGTGAGGGGGGGACTCACCAGAGGCGCGAGCGTGTCCCAATTCAGACCCGCGTTGCCGAGCGTCTCGAGGTCGTCGAGCTGGAAGGTGTGCGGCTTAGTCCACGCCATGCCATTGATGAGCGTCGAGCCGCCGAGACCCTTGCCGGCGCGGATCTTCAGGCTCTTGCCTCCGCCCTGGGGCTGGGGGACGGTGTTGAAGGCCCAGTCGATGCCGCTCTGAAAGTCAGCTCAATGTCGCCGGAGACCCAGCTGCGAAGTGTCTCTCCATGTGTCCAAGCGTCCCGCCCGATCAGCGGATCAGCGGCGACCCGAGCGCCGAGAAGTGACTCACGTCAAACGACTGCGTGTACTTGGAAGCGTCTGCTGTCAGCTATTACCTCAGGAGAATCAAAGCTGCAGGCTCACCAGTCACGAGGTTGTTGCCCTCCTCATCTCCTCCCGCCTCAACGAGGAGGACGCGGTGGTTCGCCTCAGCGAGTCTGCGCGCGACGACGACTCCAGTCAGGCCTCCGCCGGCGATGACATAGTCGAAACTCTGTGCCGCGACCGAGGCACCGTCGCTGGTGGTTGCGCGCTTGTAGGGAGCGGCGAGGGCGAGGGCGGCGAGCAAGGGGAGCTGCGCCAGGTGGAGCAGCATGGTGCAGAGAGAGTGGAAAGAAAGGGGAGGAAGGTACGGATCTGGGTTATGGGTTAGAGCTTTATTTAAGCTGCCAAGAGAGTTCGGAGCCGAAGGCGTTGGGCGGCGGGCACGGACACATGGACGGGCGCATCGCCTGAACTCGTCCTGCATGTCTGACAATCGGACGGGGTGCGATGCAGCGCGAGACCCGAGGGAGAGGGGGTGACTTGTCCCCCTCTTGACCCCTCTTTCGAGATCCCAGTGATCCTGCAGAATGAAGCAGATGAGCACCGCCTTCGGCGTTCGAATGGGCGACCCTGCGGACCATAGTTCGGATGTAGACATGCTTGCCCTCTTGCCCGTTTTTGGCCATCCCTGAATGTCCGAGCGAGGAACAACGTCACTCTTCGATCCTCCACCACCACCCAGCAGAATTGATAAGATTTGCTCGTCATGCTCGTCTGTGCAAGCTGCATACCACCAATAGGGTACACGGGTCCCGATGACTGACGACTGAATCAGTGCGAACGTGACGGGCAAAAACAAGCTTCCATTGCTTCGAGTACGTTACCTTCGGCCAGCGTCACCCATGTCACGACCTGAGACCTGGAGGAGAGCGGTGCTTCGCCCCAGTACCGTGCCCTACGGCGGTGACCGCCCACATTCGAGCACACCGCAACGTCGCTCCGCGTTCCGAGCGAGAGGACCATGCCGTGATGATTCCAGTGGGCGAACAAACTCTTCATGCGCACTGCGCTAGCTCTGCTCCCCTGGAAATACAACGGCAACGGTGCATGTGACGACGATCTTGGTGCTTCGCATTGCGTTTAGGAGCAGACATCGCAGCATAGCGGCGAGGGAATCATTAGCCGCCGCGCTGTCCGCGCCGATGCCTGCTAACATCCATTGCCCGCTCTCTGGCCATGTCTGGATCCAGCCAAGCTAGCCAAGCACGCCAGGTTTCGGACTCAGCTGAAAGGTCCGCGGTCCGGCATGATCGACGTCGCCGAATCTGTCGTGCCTGCAATGCGTGCTAGGTTGATTGTCGAAACTGGGAACCAGACACGGCCAACCCTGCAGCGGGGATCGGCCGGCCAGCTAGTGGTAACTGGGCAGTGGCGAGGCACTAGTCGTGATCAGGACAGCGCCGCTGTCACTATCAACTGGTCCATAGACCGTGACTGAGCATATACCGGCAGGTCTGGGGGAGTTCATACGGGGATGAGGTGCGGCGAAGGGTTGTGATGGCTAATATGCAGTGCATTGCTCGCTCGCTGCGTGAGTACTGGCTCGCTCTCCTGACCGTCTCGTCCTGCTCACAGTTACAGAAATGCAAAACTGCGGCAGTACTGCTAACTGCGGAAGTACTGTTTACTGCAGCAGTCTTCGTGCTGAACGCTGAGCTCCGCATGTATGGCGGTGTGGTGTGGGAGAGCTTCACGTCCGATCATAAACGAAGCTTATAAAATTCCTGACTTGGCGCTGGGCTGAGGCGTGAGACATCGCTAGCTTGGCCGACGTCGGCCCAGCCTCAGCGTACCGACTTGTACTGCTCACACTACGTCCCTTCCGGCTCTGCCTCTTCAACCTCCCACGAGCTCACCAAATGTGCAACTGGTTGTCACCTCAGGCACCCCTGGGTGCACGCCATCGCTCGGGGTCAGCCCCCCACTCGTGATCGACATGCGTCGACAGCGGTCATCGGTCCGAGCCCCCAATCGAGCCCGAAGACACAGCTCCGAAAGCTTCCACCTTGCGCTCACTGTGTGCGCTCTGCGTCGAAAGTCAACAGCTCACTGGTCTGGCTCTCCGGGTTGTTTCAAGAGTCCCACATGTTCACGTCATCTTGAACCGGGTCATCTTGCCTCGCTCTCGCACAAGGAGGCGGAGTCATTCTTGACCACGGCCGCTGTAGATGGTGACCCCCTTGCCAGTTTGCTTGGTGAGGGAAGAGACCGCCCCTGAGCATCAAGCAAGGAGCAGGTGACCCGGGGAGACTGTTTCGACTCTCCACTCGGCCCTCGCTGACCCCGAGCCGGCTTCACCAGCGACAGAGTGCCGTAGCCCCAGCCCTGGCCCCAGCTTTAACTCCATCTCCTCCACCGTCCAGGTCGGTACCGCTTCCCCCTCCCGCATTTCCAGTGGACCACTCGGCGGCGACGCTGTGCTAGAGCTACCAAACGGCTGCTGCTGTCCGGCCAGGCCCGCGTCGACCGAACTCCCACAGTGCAGGCGAGCGGTCCCGTACTCCCACGCTCAGGGAGTGGACGACAGTGGCCAGCAGCTGCGAGAAAACTGCTCTTACCTGAGAGCGCTCTGCTCTTCTCCATCGCGACGGAACGACACGCGCACCTGCGCTCGGCCGGCGAGGAGTGAGGGGCCAGCGAGTCGGAGACGTACTATTGTCCAGGCTTCTGATCGGTCGTCTCGTGTCCTGCAAGTTGTGCCGTTCCGTAGAAGGTCTGTTATGAGTCAGATCGCAGAGTGAGTCAAGAGTGTGTGCAGAGTGAGTGAGCGTCGGGAAGCAAACCGGGCATGCTGCATGGTGATTCCAGTGAATCTGGGCCTCGCCCACCTCCCGGTAGTCACGGGCTCGGTCAGACCAGTCGTCTGTGCGGGGCCACAGATCTCAGAGAAGTGCCCACCGAAGCATGGTCTTGGCCTTTCGCCTCGTAACGAGCCAGGCATGGACAGTCACGCGGAATGCAGCCGGAGACCGGGCAAGCGTGGGCACCGTACGCACCGTATGTTCCTGCCGTAACGACGCCTCCATTTCTCTTCTACGTATGGCGTGCCATATCGTCTCGGCTCATTTGTCGACAGATTCGATACGGGGCACCGTCCACGCCGTTCGCTGCATACCGTGCACGTTACCGGCGGAGTGCGGCGGAGGGCACCGCAGGCAGACGATCTGGAATGAGAAAAGAACGTGACTGCTAGGTCCCCTAAGTCCCCTAGGTCCCCTAGGTCCGCGGTGGCTCCGGCCGCGCCGCCGCTAGGCTTTTCACTGTGTCAAACCCAATCGGCGGTTTCGGCACGCCTTCAGATTCTTTTCACCCAGTAAAAGTAGAGCGGCACAAGCGGCAAAACGCGGCTGACCCGGTGAAAAAATAGATGATCCTAACGATGCCTACGGTATACACGGCTCTTGGTGCCGAGGTGCCGGTCCGTTGCACCAGTAGGGGCCGTGGTAGGGTATGCTTCGGCGCTGTTGGTCCTGCGTGGTCCGGGGGGGCCGGGAAAAACGTCGGTAGTACGACGAGTTGGCGGCGAGCCCACACTCTGTGATTGTGATGATTGGTAGACGCGTAGAATTCCTGCGCCGAAGCGAGGCCCGGAGCTTGCTTCGCTTGCAACAGTGCTTGGCATGCCAATGTGCCGATCGACCAACTGGCGAGCGGTTCTTTTCGCTGGGCCAAGGTCTTTGTCGGGTTTGATCAACGGTCTGCAGCAGTTGCAGAGAAGCATTCCGGCATCATCGGTTGTAAGCTGGAGCAGCCGTCCGGTTCCCACATTTCATAGCCGTGTGCTATCTTTGCAAGGTTCTCTGAGCCGAAAGTTTTCAGGCCTGGAGATACGGCAGATACGGCAAAGAAGGGAGAAGGGGCTGATAGGTGGTGGCTTATCTCTGGCGTTTTGGTGCAACGGAATGGCCACGGAGACTGCGTGCCCATTGGAGAAGAGGCCAAGGGACGTGGGGGATCGTCTGTGGTGGGCCCCCGCTGCGTTTCACAACGGAAGCGAATCAAGCTCAGATGGGCGCGATGGGCGCGACCCGAACAACCGGGGGCTTGTGACCTCCTGCACCCTGCGATCGCCGCCAGCCCGCACGTGACGCGTAACCGCACCCCCCGCACTACACACCCGCCCTTGTGCCGATCGACGGACGACCCACGCCCAGCACCCCTCCCMCCCACCCACTCACATCGCATCTCACACCTCCCTCCCTCCTTCCTTCCTTCCTGACTGATTACCCACGAACAATCCCATGGTCAGGACTAGCGTCCCCATCCCCGCCAACGAGGCCCCCAGAGGCCAGAAGAAGGACGGCGTCGTCCGCTCCTCCCTCGAGCTCGTTTTCAGCTGTGAGTCCATCCATCACAACAAAATCTTCCACCACGCTTCCCATCACGTCCTGTCACCCCTCATCCCTTTCTGCCTTCCTTCCTTTCTTCCATCGACGTTGGGACCGTAAGCTAATGCTGCTAGACTCCAGATCACAGCAACGCTTCAACGGTGGCCTGCCCTCGGCCCCGTCCTTCGTCGACTACCAGTGGTCGGCCGACGACAGCGACGCCGATACGGGCACGCCGGGCGAGTACGACACCGAGTCGGCCTGGAGCGGCGACGAACACGATGACAGCGCTACTAGCGAGGTGTTCTTCCCGACCGACCCTGTGCGGCAGTCGCAGGAGCGATCCATGGGACCGGCCGGTGGCGCGCTCGCGCTCTCGACAGTGACGGAACGCGAGGAGGAGATCAGCCCCAAGTCGACACCACTCGCGACACCACTGTTCCCCGCCAAACGCGGGGGAATCATGAGCCTGTTCAGCACCACGCCGCCCGTTCTCTCGTCGAGCGTCGGGTCGAACGGCTCTCAGACCCCGCGGCCACCAGTCCGCCTCCTCCCCGACGTCGAGGCGACGAGCCCCCAGACCTACACCGGTAACCGATACCATACCCAGCGCGGATCACTGGGTCTCCACCCCTTCCCCGGCCCCGTGAACGCAAAGGACAAGGACCGCACGCCGCCAGCCGACAACGCGCCCTTGCCGTCTGAGCGGCCAACGGAATCGACCCCGCTCCTGAAGGCGCAGCCGTCGCCGCGGCGACCCTCTCGCTCCACGCCCAGGCGATGGGCGAACGGACACTTGTCCCCGACCGTCTCGTCGCGTCGCAGTAGCATTGCCGGTGCGAGGAGGGGGAGCGTCGTGCGCCGCAGGAGTAAGCAGCTGGAACACGTCGGCGAGTCGAGCGATGGACAGACTGTGAGTTATCGCAGAAAAGAGTTGCAACTGACGATACCAGCTGTTCAACGCGTGCGCCGTGCTCGTCGGTATTGGACTGCTGTCCATGCCGCTTGCGTTCTCGTTCGCGGGCTGGATTGGGGGGACGCTCATGCTGATCGCGTTCTCGTACCTGACCTGTCATACGTGAGTCCGGCTTCTGTCGCGGGCGCAAAAGCTGCGGAAAGGTGGTTGACGCTGACAACGCAGCGCGAAGCTCCTCGCTCGCATGATGTTCTCCGACCCGCTCCTCACGGGGTACACGGATATCGGGCGCAAGGCCTTCGGTCCCTGGGCTGGAGCCGTCGTCAACGGGCTGTAAGTGGTTAAGCTGTTGATCGCCGGACGTTTAGCTGACAGCAGCTTCTGTCTCGAGCTGTTCGGCCTCTCCGTCGCACTCGTCGTGCTCTTCGGCGACTCGATGGAGATTGTCATTCCGCGCCTGAGCTCAGACACCTACAAGCTGATTGGGTTCTTCCTCATCCTGCCGACCGTGTTCATGCCGCTGCGCATGCTGTCCATCCCCTCCGTCATGTCGACCCTCGCCACGGTCGTCCTCGTCGCCATTGTCGTCTTTGACGGGTTCTACAAGACGAAGGCGCCCGGGTCTATCATGGACCCCGCACCGACGCGCATGGGACCGGAGACGTTCCAGCTCAACTGGCTCGGTAGTGTCGGCCTGGTGCTTGCTGGATTTGGAGGGCACGCTGTGATTCCGAGTGTGGCCCGCGACATGAAGAAGCCCGAGAGCTGTGACCGGATCTTCAACATTGCTTTCGTGAGTAAACCGACGACAACGCGGCCACAATCAGGCAGGCTTGCGCACGGGCTCAACTCCCAGCTCGATGGAGTTTTGCGCGCTGACACCACAGTTCATCGCCGCGGCCATCTCGTTCATTTCAGGCGCGGCCGGCTACCTCATGATCGGCGACGTCGTGTCTGACGAGATCACGCGCGAGATGCTCGACCCGCACTACGGCTACCCCCGCGCGCTCAACATGGTCGCGGTGTGGATGATCGTCGTGACCCCCTTGACCAAGTTTGGCCTCTGCTCTCGACCGCTTAACGTCGCCGTCGAGGGATTCCTGAACCTGGCTCCTGCGCCGGCGGTCGTCGCAGCCCGTGAAGCGGAGCACGAAGCCGAGCGAGAGGGCCGTACCAGCGCCGAGTACGCCCGCAGCGAGCGCTACAGCGGCGAGCACCTGCGCTCCCCCCTGCTGCGGCCTAGGAGGCACAGCATCACGGGCGCGATGGAGTCGGCCATCAGCGTCTTCTCAACCGCAGGAGTTAGCGACTATCTCGGCGAGGACGACAGCACGATTGGCGAGCGGCCCAAGTCCCCCTTGCCCGTCGAGGAGCCCGACGCAGCGGCAGAGGGCAGGAAGGGCATCGGACGCATCGCGTGCCGTATCGCGATCACGGTGACTTGTGTCGCGACGGCGGTCCTCCTGCCCGGGTTCGGACAGGTGCTCGCGTTCCTGGGCAGTTTCTCGGCCTTCCTCATCTGCATCATCCTCCCGCTCGGCTTCTGGCTGCGTCTCGGGCCCCGCATGCTCAAGTCGCCCGAGACGGCGGGCGACAGGGCGTGGCGATACTTCCACTACGTTGTGCTGTTCGTGTCCACGATCATGATGGGGATGGGCACGGTGTGGTCCTTTATTCCGACGGAGCGGCCGCCCGTGTCCCCGTGAGCGCGACCAGTGGAGCGCGCGGGGGGGGGGGGTGGGCGGAAACGACGCCCCGCAAGTATCTCGGCTTTCAACTGCCAACATGACGATCACGACTGAGAGAGTGGGAGAGAGAGAGAGAGAGAGAGAGGAAAGGGGAATGATCACGCGTAACGAAATTTCGAGTTCTACTCTAGAGCCACATTTTGAGCATATTGTAATGTACCAGTCTGTTTTTTTTTTTTTCATATGCATGGTCCAGTCCATATGCATGGTGCCTTGGTCTTGACTGAGGTTCGGCGGGGGTGGGGCTTGTTCGCGTCTCGGCGTCGGCGTGCTGATGACGGCGACAGACCGGCCTCGTTACGAGGTTCAAGGTGGGGCAGGTGTGCGCCACTTGTCTCGAGATCTGTGGCCCCGCACAGACGAACGACACGAACAACGCGAGCGACACGAGCGACACGAGCGAGCATCTGACCGAGCCCCGGTGTTTGGCAAGGATGGGCATGCAACGGGTCTGGATTCCGGCAAAGCCGCAAAGGAACACTGTTCTCAATTTCGATTACTCGGGTCGCAAATCTCAGAACCTCGGACCAAGTGTCGCGAGCGTGCACGCGCTCACGCTTCGTTCGCCCTCGCTCTGTCCACATCACAATGCATCTGATAACGTAGCAAACATGTCTCTATGTCTAGGCGTTGCTCGGGTGCCTGGTCCCCTCTCATCTAATCACTATATCCCTCACCCCTGACTTCCGTCAGGCTGCTCCTCGCCCTGCTCGCCCTGCGGGCTCGGCAAGTTCGTGCGCCTCGCGCTTCGCGCTCGGCCCGTCTAGAACGGCACCCGCGCCATTTCGCCCGTCGCCAAAATGTCGTCGTCAAAGATATCGTCGTCCTCGTCGTAGTTGTAATTCTCCGGCTCTGGCTCCCGCCTAGTCTGCGTGCCCGTGATGCTGCCCTCGGTGGACTGGCGGCCTTCGTCGAGCCAACTCTCGGGGAACGCGGCCCCATCGTCAAAACTGCCGGGCATACTGGCCGGACTGGAGGGGCGGCGGATGTGCCGCTTCCAGTCCTCCTCGTCCTCCTCTGCTTCGTCGGCCGAGGACAGGTCTGTCGACGTGATCGCTGGCCCGATGAGGGGACTGCTGGGGCGAGTCGAAGGGTTCGACGTCGGCGAAGACGGGCGCGGCGTGCTGTCTGCCCTGGAGCTGCGGCGGCCGAGTCCGGCAAGTCGGCCAATGTAAGACAATCCCGAGCGGGCGCTCCCATCCGAGCGCGCAGAGAGGGCAGGCGACGGCGGGTTCAGGTCCGGCAGCTGGATATCAGGCAGCGGGTCGCGCCAGTAGTTGAAGTCGGTGTATTCCGGTTTGGCCTTGGTCTTGACGGGGGGGAAGACCTCGTTGACGAGGTCGTTCAGGCCGACGTAGCTCCCCTTGTGCGCAGACTGCAGCAGCTCCGTCTTGATGATACCCGTCGAGTCGATGGTGTAGATCTTGCCGCTCCCGATGCCTACTGAGCGGTACGACATGGCGTCCGTGATACGGTTGCCGAAGCCGGCGAAGAAGGCGTCCTTTGCGTGCGGGCCGAAAAGACGCTGGATGTCGCGCAGACACGCCATCTTGAACAATTCGGGCTTGCGGAGGATCACTTCGCGATGGAGAGACGCCATGAGCCGGTCGGGACTCATGATCACCGGTCCCTCGGGCATGCGGTAGTCGCCCTGCACGATCGTCTTCAGGTACTCGCGCGTGCTGTCTGCCTGTCCGATGGCTCGGGCGGTCAGGTAGATGATCTTGTACCCGTTGTTGCAAATGTCGGTGTACAGGTTGGCGATGCCGATGTGCGTCCAGTCGCGACCGATAGCGGCAAAGACGTGTCCGAGCGCGTCGGACCTGCATTTGGTCAGCATTCCCCGTCAGCATGCCAGCTGCACTCACTTCGTAATCGTCCCGTCAATGTCGGAGATGACAATCTGGTCCGTGTCCTCCCACAGGAAGATGCGAGCCGACACAACCGCGAAACCAGAGTATGAGCTCGTGACGGAGAACTGGATCGTGTTCGGTCCCGGCTTGAGGTTGAGCTGCTTCAGCTGGTCAGACGACAGACGCAGCGTCTTGGCATAGTGCTTCCCGTCGTCTGGCACCAGCTCCTCCTCCGTGTCGCTCTTGGGCTCGCCGTCGTCCTTCTTCTCCTCTTTATCTTTGGCGTCCTTCTCCTTGTCCTTGTCCAGCACCGCCTGCGCACTGACCGTGCGCGAGATGGCGGGCTCGGGCGAAGCAGGCTCCTCGGTGCCGCGCCGCCACCACCTGCTCCACCCGTATCCCTGCCGCTTAGGCTCGGGCTGCTTGCGCTCCGTGTTCTTCAGCGAGCGGCGGTAGATACTCAGCGCAAAGAGGAGGTGGTACGCCGTCTTCCATGTGAAGTACTTGCCGTCAAAGAAGACAGTGAGGCGCGGGTCGTCGGCAATGGTCGCGTCGGACATGAACCGCTCAAAGCTCACACGCGCGTCGACAAACTCGTGCACCTCGTCGTCCGTCGCCTCGCCGAACGGCGCAAAGTTCTCGTCTCCGCACAGGCTCAGCTCGAAGAGGTGCTCGCGCCCGTCGAGCGAGAGCGCAAACATCCAAGGATCCTCCTCGACACTATGGAGGTTGGCACGGGGAACGAGTTCGGCACCATCAGCCGGCGCAACGGGCAGACTCTCCGAGCGGTGAGCCGACGGCCGGATGTCCGCCTCCTCGCCTTCGGGAATCTTGCCCCAGTCCCAGGCATAGTCCATCTGCGAGTTTGCGGCTCCGGTCGGGGACGTCGGCCGGCGCACGTCTGGCGGCTCCGAGGCGCCGCGGTCGAACCGGCTCCTAGCCGGGGACTCGGGGCGGAGGAGGGGCGGAGACCGCGGTCGCTCGCCCTCGAGCGATAACGCCGCCATGGAGGCGGGCAAGTCGCCACCATCACTCGCCATCAGGTCGTCCACGAGCGCCTCGACTTGCTCGTTCGTCACGCTGTCGGGCTGGGGACGCCAGGGCGGCGAGTTGGGCACGATGGGCGAGCTGGGAAGGGCGTCGGGCGGGGCAATGGGAGGCACGCCCTCCAAGTTGGCGTCGCCGTCCGAGTCGTGCCCCTTGGCACCGTCCCGCTTCGGCGACGACGTCAATGACCGCCGCTTGCTCAGCTTCTCCTTGTCGTCGCCGTGGAACCCGTCCATGTCCAGCACAATGTCCTTGCCGTACTTGACGTCTGGTCCGTCATGCGCGCCCTTCGGCACCTTGGGCAGCTTCATGTCCTCGTGGTCCGAGTGCATCATGTTCAGGCGGTAGTCGCGGATCGGGAGCGTCGTGTCCTCTCCCGGCTCGGCCTCAAGCGGGTTCGGCGGTTGCTTGTCCTTGGACACCGTCGAGGAGTGGCGTCGATGACGCGTGGACCCCGGTTTCGGCGGGGCGCCGTTCAGAGGCGAGATCGCCGAGTCGTCTTCTGAGTCGTGCCCGTCGTCGCTCTTCAGCGAGTCGCGCTCGACGCCCGAGTCCATAGAGTCGTTCAGGTCGAGCGGCTCGACCTCCTCCAGCTGGGTACCGACTTCGGTGTGGCCCTCGTGGCTAACCTGCTGCTCCGTAGCGCCGAACGGCTGCTTCGTGATCGACGAGCCGGCGATCTCGGCGGGCTCCACTTTCGGTGTGTGTCCAAGATGGTCTCCTTCAGCCTGCAATGTTAGTTGAGGTTCTGTGCCGCCACCGGTCCTTTCGGTTCGCCTTCGGTGCTGGGCACCTCGGGCTCACTCACGTCCGTAGCCATGACCACCGGACTCGTCATAAGTTCCTCCGGCACCTCCTCCTCCGTCTCAAGGACGAAGAACGCTTCTCCCGTCTCGCCGACCTTCATGCTGAACGGCGCAACATGAGGCGGGGGCAGGTTGTTCGGCAACCTGAGGGTGACACGCTTCTCACCCGCACGCAGGACCTGGAGCTTGCCGAAGCGGACGTGGAAGGGGGAGCAGTTCAGGATCTCCTCGCCGGTCTGTATGTTAGCGGGCGTCGTGCGGGCGTGAAATGAAGGGGCGGGGGAGGAGGGGGCGGACGATTGTACATCGTGGGATCTGGACAAGGGTGCTGGGGCGGACTCACCTCCTCATCATGCGTCTTGACCACGATGATGTCGATCGCACCGGAGAGAGTGGCGGGGTTGATCCCCGAGTCTGTTGTCAGCTCCAGCCAACTCGGTCTCTAGCTTACAATAGTTGTACGCTCGGGAGAGGTATTGCATCCTGCCGAGTCCCTCTTACTTCCTCCCCGCAGAACAATGAGATTGAACGAGTCGAAGCCGGGGACGGCGGCGATAGCTATCGCGCTGTGATGAAGATGAGCGAAGGGAAGTGAGTTGAGTCGGGGGTTGGAGGTTGAAGGTTGAAGGGTGAAGGTGTGTGAGAGAGGAAGAGTGCAGTGTCGACTGATGGCGAAGGTACGACTTGCGAACGTGCGGCGTTCGGTAGAGTCGGGTGGGTGCGAGCCGGTCGTCGGTCCGCCTTGAGTCTCGATCGCAGTCGGGGTATACAGAGCGTTCAGCTCGTGGCTGTATCGATGGCGGTGTCTGCTCTACGCTCTAGAAGGATAGAAAAGCGAAAAGATGGTGACTAGTGAGAAGATGAGAAGAACGAAGGAACGGACTACTGATTGTCCTCACACACGCAGAGCCAGTGTCGGTCACTACTACCCGCGTCCCATATCCATCAGCCCATCAACCCTGCGGGTGATAACGTCAGTGGCACAAACGAGGGGCCCGGTTAAGCTTGCCTCCCTCCGACCCAGAGAGGGCCCGGAGCCCGCTTACGCTTCCCTCCACCGTCACTTTGCACGTCCAACCCTCGTCCATGACCGGCGTGACTACAGGCACCCACTAGGCAGACGTCGTCGACCCACTCGGGCTTCACCATCGGCGTCTTATGCTTAACCCACCCTCAGCCCTCAGGTTGACAGATACTGAAACTGCAGCGCTACTACAAGCTGACGCCTGCTTCGCCATCGCTTCGCGTACTTCTCACAATTATCCATCGTATATCCCTTTACACTAGTGCAATGTCTGCCGTGCACACTACACACTACAGTACAACGGTTTGTTTCGCCTGGTCTTGGGCGAGGGCGGGCCTATGTTTCGTTCAGATAAGATGGGGGGAGGGGTGGAGGATTGGTCGGTGACGGGGTTTCGTCGGAGGGAGGGCAGAGAGTGAGGAGAGAGGAGAGGGGAGAGAGTGAGGATGGAGGTGGTTCGATTCTAGTTGATTGTTGGGGATTGTGACCGGAACGCCAGGTTCGTGTCTGCGTTCGCGTAGCCGCTTAGATCTGCGACTGCACCAGCTCCTGAATCGGCTCGAGGAAGCTGCACATGGCGATACCATACTTTCCGTCCTCGGCACGGCACACGACCGCGCCATCATTCTCCACGCCCAAGTGGGCATACGGGAAGTTGGGCAGGACGGCGACTCGGCCAATCTCGTGCCGGACCTCAACCTCCTGCCCTACGTCGAGGGTGAGGAACGGCAGGCCCATGAATCGGCGGTCGCCGAGCTGCTTCGGGTCGAACTCGGCCACGACGGCGCACGCATAGTTGATCCCTGTTGAGGCCCAGGGATCGCCCTCTACGTCCGTTACGCTTGAGCGGGGGCTGGAGGAGGTCGTGGCGTCGGGAGCGAGGTCAGTTGGCGTGATCTCCATGGGAGAGTCCATTGGTACCTCGTCCCCCATTACGGCGCGGTAAGGCTTGCCCATGCCGAAGCCGTCGAAGAGGAGGGGTGTGCTCTCGGTGTGAATGCGAGGCAGGCCGAAGGAGAGGCGCGAGGCGATTTCTTCGGCGGTCGAGTCGTGCGAGAGCGTCTTCTCCAGCTGCGACATGTGTGAGCGGGGCGACAATGACAAACGCGAGTCCTGCGATATCGCCGATGCTTGCGTGTTGCCAGAGGTCTGGGACCGCTGCGAATCGCCTGACTGTTGCGACTGCTGGGTGTGCGAGGACAGGCGGTCCTCGGACGTAGCGACCGAGAGCGTGTGCTCGTTCGCCTTGCGCTCCATGAAGCCATCGGGCATCGGTGGCCGCAGGCTGCGCTGTCCCTTCTTCGCGCTTCCGTTGCGTTGGCTGTTGCGCCGGATGAGCGAGGCAAACCGCGACGAGCTCTCCGAGTCCGACACCGCGGTCGATTGCCCGCTGAGCGATCGCGAGCGACGCCGGTTCGCACGCTCGTCGCCCGAGTCCGAAGTGTGCTCCGCCCGCGACTCGGAGCGCAGCTGCTCTGTCCGTGACTCGGCACGCATGCCGTTGCGCGACTCGCTTCCTGCTCGCGATTCGTTGCGCGATTTCGGCCGCGTGATGAACGACGGCGCGTGACGCAGGTTCGGGGAGCGCAGTTCGGATCGACTCGTCGATCGGCTGCCGGGAGCGCGGCGGGACTCGCTCGTCCCTTCACTGTGCCGCACTGAAAGTTAGCAGCAACCAAACCCGGCAACTCACTGAAATCCGCGCTAGTCGTCAGAAGACCCTTCGCAATGTTATTGGGGGCCAAGAACTTGTCCAGCCATGCCTTGTGGATACCGCGCGCCGTCGTGATATCGATCGCGACCTCCTGAATCTCGCCACTCTCGGTGAGCCTACTCTCGGTAGGCTCGCTGAGGAACTGGGTCGTGAACGCGCGCGTGATGTCGCGCATGTTGGCAAAGTACCGCGCCTGCGCCATAGTCAGGGCAGCCACCGCGATCTCGAAAATCTTCGAGTAACCCTCCAAGAAGACAGGAAGCTCCTCGAGAAGCTGGGTGTGAATTGCGACATAGTCGGTCGCTTCCTGAATCATGAGGCGGTCGATGGACTTCTTCGCGTGTCGGTGCGCCTGGTACCGGGCGTAATCGGCAGACTTGCGATTCAACCGATCAATGATGGCCAGCGGGTTGCGCGCAGCATCAATCATCTTGCCCAGTACGGCGAGTACCGAGTTGTTGATGCGGTCGTTCATCTCTTGCCAGATCGTGTTGATGCAGCTGTCGAGCACAGACTTGTACGCCGCGACCTTGGCTGCCCGGACATCGTTCATAACGCGTCCTTCGAGCGTGTACCAGCGCAATAAGTCGAGGTTCGTATCGCGGCCGTTGAGTAACAAGACCTCGTTCGAGTTGACCCATTCAACGACGTCGCGAGTCATGCGGCGCACCTGCTTATCGCTGTTCTCGATCCTGGAGACGAGCTCCTTCAGCTGCGCCTGGGCGTATGGCGTTATCTCCGGGGGGCCAGAGTCGCCGCCGCCGCCGTTCAGCCTGTCCTTCTTGAAACGCCGCAGGTTCAGGAGTCGGCCGCCTGATCCCGCCTTGGGGTCCTTGACGAGGCTGATCGTCGACTGCGACTTGCCCATGACGCTGCTGATCACATCCTTTCGGCGCTTGGCTTCGTCAATCTCGAGCGCAAGAGTGCGGGCGCTCTCGGCCGCCTTCTGGATGAAGTGGTAGTCAGGGTGGGAGGCGGTCGTGCAGGCCAAGAGATCCTCAAAGAGCAACGGGTACTTTGTGATTCGCTGCACGGGCTTGATCAACATCGAATCGAGGTTCCAGGCGTGTGTGTGCGACTTGACCTGTCCCCAACAGTCGTTCAGGTACTGGGCGTATCCCAGGTCCTGCTGCAGCTCGAGTAATCGCTTCGAGGCCGCAGCCTGACGTGAGCAGTAGAATGTGTACAGGGGGCGCAGGCGTGGGAGCTGCGGTCAGCCACTTGTCTCACACCATGTATACTTACCATCTTCATGAAGACCTCGCCTAATCTGTCGCCCACACTGTCAGCGCCCGGTGTACCCGGGTCGCTTTCCGCGTCCCCGATTGCCTGGTCAAACTCCTTGGCGAGCTCGTCGGAGATATATGCCAGCTCGTTGATGTTCAGGAAGACGGCCTTGATATCCCACGACGACAGCGGCTTGCCCGACTGAGGGTTCATTATACCGCCCAGCCGCGTGAAACCGTTGTTTGTCGATGCCGACGCCGGAGCCGACAAGTTGGCAGGAGACTGCACCGGCGGAGTGACCATCTGGAACGAGGACGACGATCCACCAGCGGACGACTGGTACATGCCGTCCATAGAGCCGTTGCCCTGGTGGTGCCCTTCCCGTTCCTTCGGGCTCTTCAGCACAGGCGACATCAGACCACTCCATGCTTGGGCCCAAGCCGAATCCTGCCCACTCATCCGTCGCTCCTGATGGTGTCGCTTGCCTTCCACGCGGCCGTGCTCGTCTGCGGCCAGGCCGTAGGACGGCCGACGCGCATGCCCGCGTTGCGGGTGGACAGCCTCGACACCTGGCGTGCTTGCACCCGGCGTGCTCGCGCTCGAGTCGGCTGTTTCGACAGCCGTCGACCCCTGCGAAGATAATCCTGAGTCAGTCCGCAGCACGCGACCGACGTAGGCGTCGGTGATTAACGCCAGATCGTTCGCATGCGTTCGTTCCGTGTGGGCGATCTCGCGAATCAGGTGCGCGCGGCGAGACAGACTTGGTGAGATAGGCGACGGCAGCGGCGAACCGGTGACGACCATGCTCTGTGGTCGTGGAGAATGGCCAGTTGTGTTGCTTCTGCCGTCTGGGCCGGGTCCTCGCATTCGGGGTCGTGGGACGAGGTGGTCGTGAGATTCGGTGGTCGTCTGGCTCGCGACTGATGCTGGCGACTCCTTGCGCACGAGGGTTGGCATCGAGGGTGACCGCGGGGGAGCCGACGTCTGCTGCGCATGCTGAGGGCGTGCTGGCGTCGTAGGCGTGCGTGGCGACAGAGGCTGATTCGGGCTGGGTAGCGGCAGCTCAGGAAGCACCTTGCTGTGCACGTCGAGATTCAGCGGCGTAACGCGAGGGAGTGACGTTTGCTTCTTGAGCGTTGTGTGGGGACAGTCGGTGGGCGAAGGACAGAGATCGCAGCTCTGGGACAGGGCGGTCGGGCTGCTGATGATTTCATCGTCCAATGACTCGCGCTTGTCGTACAGGGTCGCGTCCTCCATGATGCTGACCTCTGATCGGCCAAGAAGGCTGTCGGTCGTGGAAACCGAAGTCGAGATGGTGGAAGCCGTAGAGGTGGACGCATCCAAGAAGCTGGTCGGGCGAGAAGCGCTCCCAGAGCTGACGACCCAAATGTTCTGGTTTGAAGCTGGAGCCGATGGCGGTCCCGAGTCGTCGAACGGAATTGGCGACGCCAAGAGCGACGACGACAAATCTTTGGCGAACGGTTGTGCTGAACTTTCTGCGGGCGAGTGAACGTGAACGGGGTCCGAGCGCGCGGTGAGGGGAATGCCGCCGTACGTGTTCTGGACTGGAGCGAGGATGGCCGCTGCCAGCGCTTGCTGGGAGGGCACCACAACCGAAGGCGACGTGCGGGGCTCGGACGAAGTTGACGACGCAGTGGTAACAGCACTGGGCTCTTCAGTAGTCGCACTGTCAGTTGTTTGGTTTGCTTCTTCGGCACGGGCCGTAGCTCCCGATGACTCGCTGGCCGGTGGTTGGCTTGAGGAACCTGAGGCTGAGGGATCCTGTTCAGGGAGTTGCAGCGTCGATGACACGTGGTGGACACTCGACGGGCGTTGAGGAACAGGAGGGATGTTGTCCGGGAGTTTGGGAACAGGCGGTACAGCAGTGTTCGTGCCAGAGCGAAGTCTGCCTGTCCGCGGACGGAGGGGACTCTTGGCCGGAATGATGGGAACGGCTGCCGGTGGCACAGCGGACGGCTGCGGGGCCGAGATCGGGATCGGTGGAGGGCTGACCACACGAATGTTGTGCGAGCTCGTGGGGGGAGGTGGAGGGTCGATCGTGAGTCCCGGTGACTTCCGGTCAGGACGTGGCGACGTTCGAGGCGCTCGCGGCGACTCGGACGCCTTGGCATTACGGCTCGACTCGGGTGTCACCCTTCCGTTGGGAACAGGCTGTGCAGGCGGGGTTGCTGGAGTTGCTGCGGGTGCTGCGACAGATGTCGGTGCAGCTGGAACTGGTGGGGCTGTCGGGGCACCGGGTGTCGCGGTCGAAGACACGGTTGAAACTGGACTCGTGGCCGCCTGATTCGAAGCCGAAGGAGGTGATGGGTTCGGCAACGGGGGAACTTCTGTTTCAATCGGATCCGGCACGACAGTCGTGGTCGAACCTTGGGACGAGGTGCTGGACCGGAGAGCTGCAGGGGGTTCCGGCGCGAGGCTGGTGGAGCGCGTCGGAGACGTTGGGAGGGGCGGAAGGGGTGTCTGGGGGAGCGACTCGTGGCGCAGCGGCAGGTCGGGACCGACAGTGTTGCTGCTCACTGGCGGCGAGAGGGGTGTCGTCGGTGACCGGAGCGAGATAGCTGTTCGCGGCGAGTGCGGTGATGGCCCATCCTTTGGCGGTGTCGCTGTTTGCGGGCCGACCTGCTGTGGGAAGCCATGACTTCGTGCAAGAGGGGAAGCGGGGACGCTTGCAGACGAGAGTGACGAAGCGCGAGAAGGACGAGTTTCCCCGCGAGCGACACCGTTTGGGCGAGCAGGGCTATGATCGTCAACGTGCCGATGTCCATCGTCTACGTCAACCGAGGATGTCGAAGGTTGTCCAGGGGAATGAGTCGCATCCGGACGTCGGAACTGCGGTTCTGGCGGAGAGAACGTCGCATCGGCCCGCACTGGCGGAGGCGGCGGCGATGGGCTAGCGGGGCGTGAATCCGAAGTTGCTCGCAGTGACGCAGAGCGTAGCGGCAGATCCTGGTTGAACGTAGAGCCGTTCGGAAATCCAAACGCGGTTGGATTGCCGTTCCGTATCGGGGGAGAGGTGGGTAGTGGTGAATGGTGCTGAGCTGAGAGGACGGCCGACGCTGCCGCCGACGACACACGCGCTGGCGGCTTGACAGACATCGGGCGCGCACGGGACGAAGGAGTCGTGTTTGAGGTGGGAATGTGAGACTTGCGCCGTCCCAAGGAGGACGAAGACTTTTGTCTTCTTGGAATCCCACTGCTGGGCGAAGGAGACGACGTCGTGCTCGTGCCTGCAACACTTGAGCGCGGCGGTGCAGCGCCAGGCGGGAGTGGAGGTGGCATTGGTGGAGCGTGTTCTTCTCGATGGAACGTCCTTGCGGTACGCCTGCCCTCTGCGGAAGACGTCCGTCGCATGGCCGAAGCAGAGGAAGACGCGGGGGACGCGCCCCTGCCGACTCCACCACGCCCCGCGGCCGCGTTGGAACTCGGTACAGGGGAAGGAGTCGGCGTGACAGAGCTGCTTACGTTGCCTGAACTTGAGCTCCCTCCTCCCGATCCTCCTCCTCCTCCTCCTCCTCTGAAGACGGGGATCGCTATCGGAATCGATGACGGTGGGCTCGGCCCGTTCTTGGTGAGGTACTGCGAGTACCGCCTGGAGGACTGCGGGATGGCGGCCGACATGGACTTGCGTGCGAGCAGCTTGTTGTGGACCGGTACCGGGAGAGACGAGGGACTTGGGGCGGCAGGGAAGTGCGGCGGCGTTGGAGCATGCGCGTGAGTAGGCGCTGGGGCGTTGGACCTCTTGTCACCTGAGCTTGATGAGCGGCTCAGTGCATTATCGATGGGTGAGGGTGCGAGCTTTGGTATGCGGGACACGCTCGTGTTGAGCTTTGGGGAAGACGGCGGGGTGGCGAAGGATGTTGTGGACTGGGATGAGCCCAAGCTGCAACGAGAGTCCGACGGGTCCGACGGCCCCGCGCCGGGCGTCGGGGACATTGCTGGCTATGCCTGGCTGTGCTGGATGGTGTGTCGGTGGGGGGAGATATGATGGACAAGGATGATGCAACGCCGGTCGGAATGAGAAGAAAGGAGGGTGCGTCGGGTCGTGCACGCCTCTTGGCGACGTCTGTGTGTTGGGCTGCGTCGTGGTTCCGGGGAGGCGGGTGTGTGTGTGATCGCCCTATGGGTTGAGATGGGTTGGTGATCAAGGGGGCAAGGACATGGGTGTGGGTGTGAGTGTGGGTGTGGGTGTGGGTGCTAGATGGATGTCGAGTGAGAAAATGATCAAGTCGCGGGTGTGGGAGTGGCCATGGAGATGCAAGGCTAAGGAGGACTGGGACAGCCGTCGAGGAGATGGTTGGGATTCGGACACGGGTGAGTGCAAGTCAGGATGCATCAGAGCCGCCGAGGGGAGGGTGGTGGATGCAGGGCGCGGGGTGCGGCCGGTGCAGGGTAGGGATGGAGGGATGGAGGGATGCATGGGAGTCTTGCAACCCAGCGGCCCAGCGGTGGACATACACGGTTAGCTCAGGACGCACCCAGTCGGGGGCTAAGGGAAGGCTGAGGCGAGACTCCCCTCCGACCCCTCGTCGACCCTCGTCGAGTGTGGACTGGTTACGCGGACGGGAAGGCTTTACCTGGATGACTGGGTGTCCTCCTTCCTCGACTTCCTGGACGCTGCAGAGGTACCATTGTCCTTGGTTCCTGCGACTGGAGTACGAAGTGCCTCGGTGCCTTCTCGTTACTGCCCATACCGCCCATACCGCCCATACCTCACCTCACTCCCCTCACTCCCCTCACTGGCCTCACCTCAGCCATCAGCCAGCCTGCACCCGTGGTTCCACCTGCAACATCCTCGAACACAACACAAACCGGAGACAATTGACACCTAACATCCACTGAATCTTATTCCCCGCCCTGTCTCACTCCCCGCTCACATGTTCCCCCCCTCTCTCTTCTTAAGCTTCCATTCACCACCCCTCTCTATGAATTTGGGATCGGGACATTCGTGAAAACCCAACGAGGACATGCTTCACTACGCAAACTCCAGTGCACAATCATATGCATGCGTGAAAGTGAAAGTGATCAGGCGTCGCAAGTCGAGTCGTTTGCTTGTCGCACTGTGTGATTCTGCGTGTTCCAGGGCGGCACGGCCGCGAACGATCGTCGGATCGAGAATCCCCCATTTCAGCCCATTCAGTCGCCCTCGCCGTCAAGCCGTGTAAGCCGCGCGCCCCCCAGGGTCCAGTGTCTTAGCTGCCTCGCTGCCCAACCCTGGCCATCGCTTCTTTACGTAACACATCACGCAACAAACAAACCGCAATCTGCCCTCACTGCCCCTTCCGGCAACAACCCATGTTTCGCAAATCCGCGTGGCGGATCCGGACACTCAACACGCCACGCGACGCTACATGAGCGGAACCTAAATGGCGAGCTCTTGTGATTGTCGCTTTCGACGAGTTACGCAACTCCGCTCATCCAGACCTCCACTCAAGCCATCATGGAGGACACGAAACCGACACAGGCCCAGCTCGCCCAGCCGAGACCAGCGGAGAAGCACAGGAGGCGCGGTGCCGTGAGTACACGAGAAGCAACCACAGGCTGCGCAAGTCGAGGTTGTCTTCCTTCGACCTTCCTCGCCATTGTTGTTCTTCCCCGGATGACCTTCCCCCGACCAGTCCACAGCTATTTATGAAGGAAAGGAGCTAACCCCAGGCCCAAGAGGAGGATGCGACCAAGCTCCAGTTTGGAGGTACGCTCCCCTGACAAGTTCCCAGCTGACAGCAGACTTTGCCGCGAACGGAGAAGCGCTCACGCTCGCTGAGGTGAGGCAGCTGCTGAGCATTTCGAGGGACCAGGCGGGCGCTCCTCCGGCGCCGGATAACAAGTGAGTAGTCGAGCGAGTGCAGCGAGCAATGGTGGACGATGTGAAGCGAAGAGCGAGGATGCGCGCTCTCACCGTGCCGTGGCATCTACTGTTTGAGGCGTTTGCTGCAACATCCTGTGCTATATCTCGTCTTGCCAAATCGAGCCATCGGTCTGTTCCGTCTTGCAAGCCCCGTCCGCAGCTACGTTCTTGACCTCTTCCAGCTAACCCTCCAGAGTCTACAAGTCCACGATCACCTACGTCGACGAGTTTGCCAACATGGACGCCTCGCTGTGCGAGGGCATGCGCGGCGCGCTCATGGCGCGTCCAGGGTTCCTGAACAACTTTGAGATTGCCCAGATCATGCACCTGCGTCCCGAGCGCGTCGAGGTTGCTGTCGCGCTCATCCCGAGTCTGGAGCGGTACGCCCAGGGCGATGAGAGCGAGGAGTACCTCGCCGGGCTGCTGGACGAGGTTAGGACGATTGCGCGGTATGGTGCGGGTGTGTGAGCGCGCGGCGAGCGGTGAGCGCAGCGAGCCGTGTGAGTGGGCGATGGGTCGAGAGTGAGCGCAGCGAGAATCAGATAGGGTGGAGTGAGCGTCAGACTGGCGTGGATATCGGGAGAGGAGCCATAGATGTACAATTCTCTGCATGTTTTCTATTCTAAAGATCTAGTATTGGGGCAACTTGAGCACGCCTCCATTCTTGGTCCACTCGGACAGCTCCGGGGTAACCTTGATCTGGCACCCAAGTCGGCTCTCTCCGTCGCGATACTCCATAGCCGTGAAGAGCATATCCTCTTCCTCCTCGCTCGGTTCCTCAACGGGCGCCTCGATCCAATCCGGGACAAAGTGGAGATGACAAGTGGCGCATTCACAGTTCCCCCCGCAGGTGCCTTCCATACCTGGCAAATCGTTGAGACGCGCGACCTCGAGCAAGGTGGAGCCAAGGGGTGCGTTGACGAGGAGGGGCTGGTTATCAAAGGTGGTGAATGTGAGAGGCACTGTGGGCGTGTTGGCGTACTTGAGGCGCGTTGCGGCCGTGTCGAGCCCGGAGAAGGCGGAGGGGTCCATCGGGTCAAAGAGGGGATCGCTGAGGGGATCGCTTGCTGTACGAGCGGAAGAGGCCGCGGTGCGCGTCGTAGCAGTCGAGCCTGAGGCCGTGGGCGAACTCTCGGTCGAATCGAGCGACTCGCCCTCCTTACTCTCCTTGCTCTCCTTGCTCTCCTTGCTCTCCTTGCTCTCCTTGCTCTCCTTGCTCTCCTCCGGTTCAGCCAGAATGCGGTCAACCCTCATGCCGAGCTGCATCTGCACGAGGTCATTGTACCCAATCCGTCCCCTCCAGTGTTCCCACATACTCCTCTCCTCCTCACCCCCCGACTCGATAAACTTCAAAAACTTGCCCGCGTCCTGGGCGGCGAGGTTGCTGAACATGTCCAATGAGGGGTAGAGAAGCGCGTTGGCTGCCCACTTGTGTCCCCCGACGTGGGCGATTTCGACAATCTCGAGGGAGGTTTCGGAGGCGGAGGAAGAGGATTGTTGGGATACGGCCTGGCGGAGCGAGGAAACCAAGGGCCCTCCACGCTCCGAACAGCGACAATCCCGCGCGCCGTGCGTGCACACCATTACCCTCTGAGTTCCCCCAACCCCCAACCCCTTGATCCCCGTTCCGGGCTGCTTGGCGACGTACTGTACGGCCTCCTGGAACTCGCTACTCTCCATTGTCCCCTCGTCAAACATCTCCCACTTGAACACCTTGCCGTCGGGATACACCAGCTCCGCCGGCAATGCATCGACGCCCTTCAAGTCTTTAGCGGTGCCCGTGCCGTCATACACCACGTTCATTCCAATCTTGGACGATTTGAGGGCAAACTGCACGCTTCCGAACAAGGGACACATGAGCTCTGCGTGTGATGGCCACGAGGTCGGGGGTACGGAGACGTGGAACAGCAGCAGGGCGCGGCGATACGGCAGCCCCCTGTCGAAGGGCTCGTAGCTGATTTCTGGGATGAAGGATGGTGGGTTGGAGGGGCCAGGGCTGGTGGGGACGGAGACGGGGGCGCGGGCTGCAGTGGGAGTCGATGAGCTCAGGAGCCTGCTCGAGAGCAGTGGTTGCGAGATCCCGGTGGGGCGGAGGGCTGTGCGAGTGCGAGAAAGGGACTCGGTGAGGGAGTGGCGTAGGGAACGGGGCAGTTGTCGTAGAATCATGGCTGGGGATGTGGTGTCGTGGTGAGGTTGTAATGTTGTACAATGAGGATGTGTGGAGGACCGAGAGCCAACTTTTATCTCGGCCCGTTGGCCCGGCGTCATGCCCGAGCTAGGCGCACATAGCCGACGCACCCGACCACCACCACCAACCACCACCCCCTCGTTACATGTCCACCATCCGACCCCTCGTCTCCCCTTCCATCTCTGCAATGCAAAATATAGAGAATATTGTTGCGCAAAGTTGTGGCATACAGTTACATACAAGTATATACCCATTAATCATAGATCAGAGATCGTAGATCGTACGTAGTGTCCATTACTCCTCCACTCCCCTTGCACTCGCGCACTCGCGCACTCGCGTACTCGCGTACTCGCTGCGCTCGTCCGCTCAAGCTCACACCGCCGTCCTACTCGGCGCCCGCCCGACGCCGCCAGGGGCCGCCTTCAGCCGGTCCATAAGCGCCTGAAGCCGGTCCTCAACAGTCCTCTCTCCCTCCTCGCTCGTGCCGCTCGTCCCATAGCTCATCCGTTCCTCAACGGGATACCTCAGGCTGCTTCCCCTCAGCGGATAATTGGCATAGGCGAGCGGCAACCCTGCCGAACTGGGAAGAGGGGGCGGCTCCTCGCCCTCGCGCGGCGAACTGGGGCGAATATCGATGCGACCCCGCGACGCGCCGGCCAGGTCCGAGGAGAGCTGGTCGATCAGGTCGCCCACGTCCGCTGATGAGGTGTAGTAGACACGCGTCTCGGGACGCATCCAGTCCAGCCTCTCGGTGGGACCGACGCGCCACGGCAGGTCCTCGGCGCGGGACGAACGGTCGGGCGCATAGTTGGAGTCACTCTCTGATGCCTGCGACGAGGCCGAGAGCACAGAGGAGCGCTGGTCGTCCCCGTTCCGCAGGGCGTTGACCACGTTCCAGATCACTCTGCCGTCGGAGTATTCCGTGATTTCGACGGCTTGGGACGCGCGGCCGGTGACGCTGCCCGCCACACTGTCGCGGATACTGTCCCGGACGGAATCACGGTCGCCCGAGTAGTAGTCGTAGATGCTCCCGTTTACGGATGGGCCCATGCTGGACCGCGCTGAGCGCGTGCCGTCATTAAAGTTGATGGGCGGGGGGAAGTGGAGTTCCTCGTCTGCCTCGCTTGCTTCGGACAGCGTACGGTGGTGTCCACGGGGAGAGGTCGAGATCAACTCCTGGTCCCCGCTCGCCCACTGCACTGGCTTGCGCCGGATCGAGTTGCCGCGCACCATTCCCGGTCTGCCCGGAGAGACGGAGTTGGCGGACTGGTTGGTTTCCGCACGCTGCAGTTGCAGGGGCGGAGTGGAGGGGCGCAAGTCGAGAGAGGGGCGGTACGAGTCCATTGAGGGACGGTACAGCGAGTCGCCGCGGCGATACGAGTCCATCGAGGGCCGGTACTGCGAGTCATACCTCGACTGGCGGAACGAGTCGCGGTCGCCATCGGGCACCACGATCGTGCGGCGCACGACCTGCGGGGTGTTCTCCTTGTCCTCGGCAACGGGGGAGGGGATGCGCCAAGGTCCATTGGCCGCCGAGCTGCTCATGCTCCCGAAGCGCGAGTTGATACCCGGCGACATCGGCGGAGAATGCAGAGAAAACGATGGCGTGTTGCTCCGTGAGTGCGTGCGCGAACGCATCGACATGCCTGTTCCCGGACGCTCGTACCCGGTCTGCGCGAGCATGTGGCTCAGCCTGTTCTCGTCGATACCGAGACTGCGGCCGGCCTCCATGAACGTCGAGATCGCGATGGAGGCGTCGGACGCTTGTCGGCTGTGGCCGCGCTGGCGGGAGTAGGGGCGCATCGTGTCGTCCTCTGTGTCGTCTACAGGGGCAAAGTCGTTCGGCGTGGCAGGGAAGCGTTGGGCCGCTGATGGGGCACGAGTGGCCGGAGGCGTCTGGCTGATCGAGGACGAGGGGGAGCGGATCTTGGTTGAAGACGTCGAGCCGGAGCGCATCTTGGCGGGCGGGGAGCGCGGCTTGGATGTCGTCGTGCGTTGCGTCATCTGCGTCAGCTGCGTGCTCGCCGACGCGGAACGGTCATGGACCGACGTCAGCTGAGTGGCCGACGAAGCGGAGCGATCATGAGCCGACGTCAGCTGCGTAGCCGACGACGCGGAGCGATCATGGGCCGACGTCAGTTGCGTAGCCGACGACGCCGACCGGTCGTGGGCGGCAGACTTGGCCTCCTTCTTGGGCGAAGGGCTCGGCGACGCGCGTCCATTCGCTTGCCCGTTCGGTGTAGTGCTCGGCGCCCGGGGGAACTTGAACTCTGTCAAGTCGGGCGACACCGAGTCCGCCGTCTTGGCGCGCTGCTGCGCCTTCATGATCTCGTGCTTCGACTTGAGCTGCACGACCTGCGTGGGCGAAGGGGTCGGGGACGCGTTGGCCGGCTGCAGCTTCGGGATCGGGTTCGGCGGCGGCACGTCCGACACGCTCGCCTTCTTCCCGCCAAAGCTGCTCAGCTTGCGCCACCGCATGCTCTTCTCCTTCTTCAGGGGCTTGGCCTTGTCCTCGGCCTTGAGCGTCGAGACGATCGGCGTGCACGGCACATTGTGCGAGGTCGAGAGCAGCGTCGGGTCGCCGATGGCCCGGATCTGCTTCTTCGACAGATGCCGCTTGTGCGCGCTGCGCGACGGGGCGCGGAAGAGGTCCGTCGTCGCGCCGCGGATACGCTGCTCAATGTCCTTGCGCTTGCTCGGGTCATCGTCGAGCCACTTCCGACTGTTGGACACGTTGCGCACGTGGTCGCCGCCGTGGCCGGCCTCCGACTCAGTCTTGGCGTTGGACACCATTCGCTCGTGGCCAGTGACAGAGCCGCTAACATCGTTCGGCGAGGTCTGCGACCCCTTGCGGCCCGCCATCGGCCCGACAAACTCAAAGTGGCGGCTCGAGATCGATCCGCCCATGTCGATCGGCGACTGCACCTGCGACGAAGGGTTGCGGCCGTGCGCAGTCGACGCAGGCGGGGACGTCGGGATGGCGATAGCGGGCGACTCGGACGGCGGCGGCGGTCGCGGCGGGGGCGGGCCCTTTGGCAGATCAGTCACATTCATGAAGCTCGGCGGGATGGGAATGTGCTGGGTCGAGTCGTCAATGTTCGGACCTCCGTACGGCGACCAGGGCAAGGACTCGGTCGACGGCTCCGTGATGGGCGACTCGCCGTCAGCACCGTCAGCCTTGGCCTTTTCGACGAGCTGGCCCTGGATCAGTGCCAGGTCCTCCTTGCCCATGCCGCTGATAGACTTGAGGAGGTCGAGCTGGTTGCGGTCCTGCTCCGACTGGGCCCAGTACTGCATGCTGTCGAGGGGCGACTTTTCGGCGTTCACGATCGCGTCCCACGGCGAGTTGCTGTCGAGGTCGGGCGAGTTGTTGAACGTCGAGGAGAACGAGTTCATCGACGCCGTCCGACCGTACGAGCGGACAGACGACGGCGCGGCGAGCTCGGCAAGCGACGGCGGGGGCGTCAGGTCCTCGGCGTCCGAAACGTTGGGCGGGCTCAGGTTCTGCGTAGACGAGCGCACCGTTGACGGCACGGACGGCACCGAGCGCGAGTGCGAGTCGCGCACATTCGACTCTGGCCGCTGCTCGGCCTCGCTGGCCTCCGACTCGTCGAGGTACTCTGTCGCATGTCCGTTGGACTCGGGGGCGAGCTTTTGTTTGCCAAGGTGCGGAGAGACGGACGCAGCGCCAATGCTCTCGGTCAGGCTGTGGATAGAGTGGTTCTGCGCATGTCCGGTGTGCTGGCGGGATGCGAGGGCGCCCGGGGGCGGAACGTATCCGCGGGTGTTGGACGTTGGTCGTGGTCGCGTCGACTGCTGCGAGTGGTTGGACTGGGTCGAAATAGCGCGGGACAACTGCTGGCCGCTAGCGGGAACTCGGGCAGGGCCTTCGTGGCTGGTCCGACTCAGGGCGATGGGCGAGCTGATGGGCGAGGTGAGGCCATGCGGCGCCGCCGACGACGCGATGGACGAGATCGAGTTGCCGCCGTTGGCGCGCCCGACGGGGCGAGGCTGCCCCGGGACGTAACCGCTCGAAGCACCAAGGACAGGGGTCGGGGTGGCACGAACGGGCTGGGGGCGGTACGGCTTGAGCACGGGCTGGGGGATGAGGTCCGGGTTGTCGATCTCTGTGCCGACGGACGACGTCGAGGGCATGGGGTTGTGCGTATATTGTGGAGAGTGCGATGATGAAGTTTGATGCGACTGCGACTGAGACTGGGAGCCATGGGACGCATGGGATGAGTGTGACGAGAGATGGCGCTGGAAGTCGAGCGTGCGGGGAGATGACGGCAGGGATCCAATTGTAGGAGTAGCGTCTCCGTTGCCGTTGCCGCCGTTGCCGCTGGCGTCGTTTGTGATGATGCTCGCGCGGGTTTCGCTTGTTCCGACACGCGACACGTGGGCGCTCGACGCCGGCGACGCCGTGAACGGAAAGACTGACGACGTAGTGGACGCCGTCGAGTTTTGTCGATCAAGCATAGCCGGTGGTTGAGACTGTTGCGGTGGTTGCTGCGGCTGTTGTGTTTGAACTTGGGCGGGTTGCGGTTGGGACTGCAGCGACTGCACGTCTGTGACTGGCTGTTGTCCGTGGAGTCCCTGCTGCCCGCGGACGGGCGAGTGGACCCTGTCCCTATCGTCGTCGTTTTCGTCATCCCCGTCCAAAATCTCCTCGCGCTCCTCGTCATTATGGTTCAGGTTGACCTCTGTCTGCTCCTCGTCGGACCGCGTCAGCTGCCGGCCAAGGTGCGTCTCAATCTCGAGCAGCGCGAGCGACACACGCTTCATCTGCTGAGGGTTCATGCTCATGAGCACCGACTGACGCTGCGTCGAGCGTCCCGTAGGCGTGTCGCGCGGCGCGCCCTCGTCGTCAGACTGCGGCACGGTACGCATCTCAGGCAAGGGCTGGTCGGACATGGTCGAGACCGGGCTCTTGCTGTGTTCGGGCGAGCGTTCTCCGTTCGCGGCCAGTTCCCGGCTCTTGGCGCTGAAGGGGCTGGTCGACTCGTGGCCGTTCAGGGATGCAGACCCGGCTTGTGGCGAGGGCGCCGTGTTGAACCCGCTGAACATATCGGACAGCGACGTCGCCTTGGGCATCGAGCTGCCGTTGGAGGAGGGGTTCGGGCTGATGTCGTCGGGCAGAGCGTGTCCGTTGGCGCGGGGCGACTTGAACGAGTTGGCGTACGAGTCCTTCGCGTCGATCGACCCGTTGGCCTTGGCCTTCTGGACTTGGCGGAGGTAGTTGTTGTCGCGGAAGCTGGCACTTCCGGTGAAACCGTACGATCGAGCCTGGACGCGCTCTTTGTGGAAATGCTTCATGCTGCTGTGCGAGTTGGACGAAGGCAGGTGGCCGTGGTTGCTCTCGGACGGGCTCATGTGCGTGCCGTCGGACCGGAAGCTGGTGCCGGAGATGGACGAGACCATGCCGCCGGCGCGAGCCGTGTGCGTCGACGCCCAGTCGTGCGAGTCGAACGAGGGCGGGTTCCCGTCCCAGTCTGTGTATCCCGTGAAGCCAGTCGAGACAGACGCGGTCGAGTTGTTGCGGTTCACGATGCTGGCGTACGGCAGGTCGTTGCGGCTCTCCGTCTTCTCCTTGTCGGACTTGTCCTTCTCGGTGCTGGGGCGGGCGGGTGTCGGTGTGGGGGCGGTGACAATGGTGGCTCTGTCGGACTGATCCTCCGGTTGGCGACTGCGGAGCAGCTCGGCGAGAACAAGCTCCTCCTCCTCCTCGGTCAATGCCGGGCCCTGGCCACGCGCGCGCTGCTGGGCGAGGAGGTCGCGCACCGAGGTCTCGTCGACGGCCGACATGCCCGGGAGCAGGAGGGAGAAGCGCTCCGATAATCTGCGGCGTTAGGGCTGTGCTCGATGGGAAGATGGGTGCTCGGACTTGGGCACGCCGGACATTACGCTTCCGGGACGGCGCGTCTTGGGGCCACCCGACCACGTCCAGTCCATGCACATTGGCCAGCACTGTCCGGGACACTTACCCGGGGAGGATGAGCGAGTTGCGGATGTCGACATTGAGGCTCGGGGCGACCTTGGGGAGGGGAGCAGGCTTGCGCCTGTCCTTGTCCGCCTTCTTGGCCGCGGTGCGCTTACTGAAGCACGTCAGTAACCAGAACAGGATGGGCAGTAGGTGTGCTGGGGGAGTGCACCACTTGGTGAACAGAAGAGTGAACGTACCGGAAGAGCTTGTCCATCCTCGGCACCCCCGGATGGGACTAGACTCGCGTAGGTGGTGCCGGGGGACGATGGGCGGGGACGTGTGGGGTTCTCGACAGTGAGGCGGGGCGCAGGGGGCGGTGGAATGATCGGCGTGAGAGTCGGGGGGTGAGTGTCGAGAGTGTCGGATGGGGTGTGTGCAAGAGAGTGTTGCAGGTGGGTGGGCGAGTGGAGGGGTGGTGATGCAAGAAAAGATTGTAGTGTGTAATGTTGAGAGTGAGCAAAGGAGGCAAGATGTCGAGAGTAGCAGTGTGGTTGTGGTACCAAGCCAAGCGAGCAAGGGAAGGGTAGGTAGCCTAAGGGACTCGGACTAGAGAGTAAGCCATCAAGCCAACGGGTTAAACGGGGCTGGGTAATGGTGATTAGTAGCGGGAACATACCTCTGTCGCTGGATCAGTCCAAGGCAGGCTCAGCCTCGAGATGCATGTCCGAGCAAGAGAAAGGGGGGATGCATGGCGCCGAGGACTATAGGACTAGTCTTTCGAGGGTGCAGCATGGTCTTTCGCGTCGGCTCATCGTTGCAAGGGTGGGCTTTCTTCTTAATCCCTTAGCCGTCCTTCCCTGCCCTACTGCCCTACTGCCCTAAACCCTAGCCCTCGACTCCCGCTCTCATTTACACTAATCTCCCCAGCCTCGGCCCACACGCCCAGACTTCCTGCCGGCAACTCTCGTACATGCATCCATGTTTTCTCATGTCCGCTTAGTCGTTCAGTCGCTCGCAAACGAGTTCTTTCACGAGATTGATTCGTGCTGCCGGTGAGAGCGGATCAGATGACGCCGGACGCGTCGTTCCCACCACTTCTCTCCGGCATTCCTCGTGATCGTGCATTCTCTACCTGGCTACCTGGGGAGGCACCCCTTGTCCTGCTGGTTCCAATTCATCTCGCGTGTTGGTCATGTATTCAACCCTCCTCAGAATCCTCAGGAGCGGAGAACTTTGTTTGCGCGCGAAGCGAAGCAAGCGAAGCGCGGAGCGCGGAGCGCGTTGTTTGTGCAAACATGCAAAATGCAGAGCTTGGGCAGATCGGACGCAGAACCCACGCCGAGCAGCGACTACTCGGACAAAGTGTACGACAGCGGCTCATGCCGAGAACGGGTCGGTCTGACTTCACCAGCGATGGAGATCGTGGGCACCCCGAAATGCGTTCCGCGACCCGGAGTGCCCCGTAGCACCCCGTTGCTGCGTTCCAGCCAAGCTTAATCACAACTGGATGCGTGGTGGACAGGTGACAAGAGTGCTGGGCAGCTGAGACCCACCAGGTCCCCCGGACTAGGAGAAGAGACGACGTACGCAAGCCACTCTCCAGCAGGCGTGGCGGGTGTGCCTTCCTCGTGCACGACCTCCGAACTCCCCGTCCTATCTGTTGCAGGATGATGCGCACCCGGTCGCCCACCCGGTCTCGCGGTATCGATGCGTATGCCTGCGTTTCAGACACACCTGCGACTCCACCGAAGACAGATGCGACGCCGAGCTAGATGAAGCTTGACGTGTCGATCTGCCGGTGGGCCTTGACCTTGAGCTTCTGCATCACTGTGCTCTGTAGGATTGGCCACAGGGACTGGCCGGAACACTCAAAAGCCAATCCTGTCAGACCTGGCCAGAGCGCAGTACTCGTTTTCTCGCCACATGTCTACCGACAGTCCCTCTCACTGACCCTCGACCGAACCTCGACCTAACCTCGACCTAACCTCAACCTAACCTCGACCTAACCTCGACCAAGCCAGATACCGTACCTCTCCCCGGCATCGTCATAGCTCCATAACATAGATTCCAGGCTCCGAGGTCCAGAAAGAACGTCCTGACGCCCTGTTGCTCCTGACAAAGTTGCCGCCTCCGTACCAAGTTCTCGTCCAGGAAAAACGTTTTACGTGTTTCGTGTCAGACCCAAACCAGACGAACAGGGCCCTGGCGTGTCCCACTTCCGTCTGATCCGATTGACCATATCAGTCGCTGCGGACACGTCCGCACACGTCTTGACGAGTTGCGACGCGTCGAGACTACAATCTCCAGCGGACCGATCCTGCGAACCTTAACGCAAACACTCGGGCTGGGTCTGACACTGACCTTGATCGACCTGACGTACACTGTCCAACCGTGCCACGCGACACCCAACATGGAACAGAGGATACAGGGCCGGGAGAAGTCAGATTGGTACAAGGTGGTATCACATGCTAGGTATTCTATAGATGTTCCCCGCCGACATCGTCTCAGAGGAGTGTGAATTGCCAGCCCAGAGCGCCCGTTTGATCTCCCTTCACGCCTTCGTCTTAGACTGGGTCGAACGGCCTGCCGGATGGGGCGTGGTGGAATGCTGGCCCGCTCGGCTGGCGAGGGCATTCAAGCCATCCAGCAAGCCATCAAGCAGGCGTGCACGGCGTGACATGTCGATCCTTCCTCTCTCGTACAGGCGTCCGGGCGTCCATGTCGCGTTAGGCGCGCGCCTCAGCATCCCCGCGCCTTCAGCTATCGCGCTTAACGAGCCTATCGGACCTCGACGACGCGCTGCGCCGCGTCCGCGACCAGCGCGTCCTCGATCTGCTTCACGCTCTCCCTCACGCGCTCAACACCCACGCGGACGACGGCCATGACGTCGTCAACACTGAGCGCACTACCGCCCGCCTTGGAGAGGACGCACAGCTCGCGCTGCGCGTTGAGTGTGACGGTCATCGTGCCGCTCGCAAGCGTCTCTTCGAGATGCGTAGGGTCCAGAATCGGCTGCAGGTCCTCAAAGTACGCGAACGTGAGGCAGAGGGGGTTGTGGTGGATCGCGAGGGGGAGGGGAGCGCGCTCGTCGGGCGAGTGCTGGGTGTCAGCTAAACCACTACCCCGTAGCTGGGATGAAAGGAGCCAATACGTACCACAATCACTTCATCACCGTGCACCTCGACTTCGGGCTTGCGGAAGTGCTTCAGGGCCGTCATGGCCGCGATGGAGGCGCAGTCGAGCAGGTTGCCCTCATCTGAGAGGAAGTGCAGCGTCAGGCGCAGGTGCCAGACCTGCCGTCAGCTCACAGTGCCGGGACGCGCGGAGCTCACCTTCTCACCAGCGACGATGCAGAGCGCCTCACGGTCCACTGCCTCCGTTCGTCGAATGCTCT
Organism: Trichosporon coremiiforme; assembly: GCA_039545355.1. Taxonomy (NCBI): domain Eukaryota; kingdom Fungi; phylum Basidiomycota; class Tremellomycetes; order Trichosporonales; family Trichosporonaceae; genus Trichosporon; species Trichosporon coremiiforme. The sequence continues at coordinate 1,902,475 of BCJJ01000004.1, read as the reverse complement.
TCTCGAGCAACCGCGTGATCATGACCTCGTCCTCGGACGCACTGCTGTCAGCTTGTCAGAGAAACCGCTAGCTCACCGCCCAGCCTCAAAGGCGCTGCTGGCCATGGGGCTGATCTCGCTCGTGATGAGCAGGAAGCCCTCGTACGGCCTGTCGTCGCGCGGCTTCACAATCGTCGCGGTAACAGTCGCCATGACTCTGTCTCTGTCAGCTAAGAGTCACGAAAGCGCCAGCTCACGCAGTCTTCCCCATGCGGCACTCGACGGAGCCGAGCTCGGCGCCAAAGCTGAGCTCGAACGGACGCTGCTCGAGTGGCAACCGGCCGTCAAGTCGCTTTCCCTGCTCCAGCGCCTGCACCAGGAACTCCCTCTGTACTGTCGGCGGCTCGATTTCTCTCGGCATGTTGTTGGCTGATGGGAGTGTGTATGTGGTGCCGGTTCGATCACAACTTTTGGACGAGTGACGAAATGGGCAGTTCTTCATGACCACCCACGTGGGTTTGCATCCGCACTTCTGCTCGAGAGCACTTGTTGACCGAATGTAACCCAACTTGTATCGGCATCCACCCCTTCCTATCACCACACGGACAGCACCATGACGTCCCAGGACGTGCGCTCGATTCTGAATCTGCCGCAAGCGGGGCCTTCCTCCGCCCCGGCGCCGAAGAAGCTCGCCAAGGTTGCGCGGAAACCGGACGGCATCTCGCGAGAACTCTACGCTCTCATCGGCGACAACGCCCCCTCTCTCGCGGAGGTGCAGGCATCCACGGCGGCGGTGCGATACCGTGACCGGCCAAAGCTGAAGGGGAAGAAGGTCAAATGGTCAGTTATCCCGTCTCCAGTGAAACTGACTATGCAGGGAGTGGACCGAGTTCACGCCGCTTGCGCGCGAGGGAGAGCAGGGAGCGCCCCGTCTCGGACACTGGGTGCGCGTGACAGATGACGAGCCGCATGCGCGTGTCGACTACTTTGGCGCTTTCAACCTCCACGGCCCCTCTGTCATGGAGTACTCACAGTACGAGTATGACCAGCACCTCGTCGACCCCAACTGGTCCGCGGACGAGACGAGGTACCTCTTCGACCTGTTGAGGCAGTATGACCTGCGCTTCGTCGTTGCTGGAGACAGGTACGAGTACCGCGGATCAAGGGGGAAGGACCCTGTTAAGAAGAGGAGCATTGAGGTGGGTGGCCCCCATGCGCTCTGAGTCTAACCCTACAGGAAATGAAGGACCGGTACTACACGATCTGCAGGAGACTAGTGCGGACACGAACGGCATCGGACCCGCAAGTGCAGCAGCAGCAGATTGCGCAGTACTCTTTTGACAAGGGTGGGTTATTGCCCACTGTTCAGTGCTAACCCCCAGCGCGCGAGATCAAACGGAAGCAGTACGCCTCGGAACTGTTCCACTTGACGGCGGCCGAAATTGCAGAGGAAGAAGCGCTTTACCTCGAGGTGAAGCGCATGGAGCAAAACGAGCGCCGATACCGTGCGGACCGCGACGACCTCATGCGGTCGATCATTGGTCTCGACAGCGGTCTCGTCAGTCTCGACCAGGCCAATCGCGAGGGCGTGCCAGGACTGGACCCGAAGGTGAGTTGGGTGCTCACGACCCCGCTAACTCTGCCCAGAGCAAGAAGAAGCGCCGTCCAGACGACGAGACGCCGTCTCGTCCCGCAAGCCCCGGTCCGCCAGCGAAGAAGCCGCGCGACCAGGCAGCTTGGGACGCGCAGCAGTGCATCTACCGCCTTCCTCCGCCGCCAGTGGCGGCCAACTCGTCGCATCTCGCGAGCAAGCATCCCGTGCACCAGCCGGTGCACTTGCGCAGCACGAAGATGCCAATGCCAAAGGCGAACAGCGCGATCCGCATCACGGAGCTGCTCGGCGAGATGGGACTCAGCACGCACCGCCTCGTCATGCCGACGCGGTCGAATCTGGAGGCATACGAGGGCGTGCTCGGTGCCGCTGCCAGCCTCATCGACATGAAGCGCCAGGTCGACCGCGTCGAACAGGAGATCCGCACGCTCAAGGCGCAGAAGGAGGGCTTCATCCCGCCCGTCGAGCAGAGCCGGAAACGATCGGAGAGCGTGCTGTCCACGGATACATCGGGAACGGGCACAAGGAGGAGCAGAGCGTAGGCTGCGTTGTGACGTTGTGCTTGTGGGTCGTCAGTTGTAGCATGCATCTGTGCTTCTATGGTTGTGCATGGAGCTCCACACTCCCGCATTAGAAATGGCCCACTATCCCTGGATTAGGAATTCAGTTTCGGTGCATGGTCGCATTAGAAAACTTATTAGAAACCCCACGTGGAGACGACTAACTCCGAAACCCCGCAAGCGTGGCTTCGTACCACGAGTTCAAGATCGCTTTTTGTTCTCGATCAGCAACGACAGCGAGGGCCCTCTCACGAGCACCATCGCCCCCTTCACCACCGTCACCCACCCCCAAAAGACGTCTACCGCCACCATGACGTCCATGGCCGCCGCTATCGCGGCCTCGCTGCCCGCCCAGGCTACCCCCGAGCCCGCCCCCGCCCCCGCCCCCGCCAAGGTCCCTGCCCGCATGGAGGGATTCCTCGACGTTGAGGCGTCCCGGGACGTCGAGAGCGTCAAGCTCAACTCTCTCGTGAGTTGAGGCATCGGCTCAACGTGCAGGAACAAAGGACAGGATATGACGTGACGGGCGCACAAGAGACTGCGTTGGAGAGAAAGCGCGCGCGTTCAACCGGCGGACATGTGCGCGCAAGCGGACGTCATATATCTGGTCTGTCGCGCGCAGTGTAATTTGGTCGCGATTCTGTCCTGTCTCCTGGTTCCTGGTTGATTGAGCTGTAAGAGGGTTGGTCCTTAGCTAATATCCAGGTCCTCCTCAAGATCATGAAGCACAGCACCGACTCTCTCCCCGCTCCCCCTCCCAACACCTTCCAGCAGGACCGCAACCTGCCCCCCACGACGAACCTCTCGTCGCACCCCGACGCTCTCGGTGTTCTTCTCGGTCTTGACCTCGACGGTGTCATGGAGGTCGAGGACAGCTTCACCCTCCCCGCCGGCGAGTCGAGCTTTGGACGTGAGTATTTGATGATTTGGGTGGCAAAGCCGCGATGATGCTCGTTATGGAGATCCTTGAGCTAATAGCAGCCAACTCGTACTCGACCCGCCTCCTGAACCACCTCGCCGAGGTTCAGACCCCCGACTCGCCCGTCGGTGTTTACCTGTCGACGCACAACGGTGGCTTCGTCACCCGCGGTGCCGTCGACCTGCTCGTTGCTGTTGAGAAGGCCGCTGGACGTGGCAAGGCGATCCTCCTTATCCACGACGCTGGCAAGGCTGCCACGTCTGGCGACCTCTCGCTCAAGGCCTTCCGGCTGTCTGACGGTGCTCGCGAGGCCGCCAAGGCGGGCAAGTGGGACTCCGCCGCCCTGATGGAGAACAAGCTCACTGCCGCCACGATGCTCACGAGCCTCCCCCTCGAGGTTGCCTCTACGCCGCTCGTCCAGGCCTTCCTCGCCACCCTCACGACGCCGGCCGAGCAGCCTAAGCCCTCCCTCTCTGGCGCGCAGGTCCCGCTCCCGCCCGCGTTCCAGCCCCTCGTCAACCCCCTCCCTCACTCTCTCCCCGAGTACCTCTCCAACACCCTCGACGCGGTTACGCTGCACAACCACGAGGCCAACAACCTCTCGTTCATGCAGCGCCAGATCGCCCGTGAGAAGGCCAACCACGAGCGCACGATCAAGGAGCGCGAGGACGAGAACGCTCGCAGGCGCAAGCTCGGCCAGCCCGAGCTCCCCATCATCTCGTCCGAGCTCCGTGGAGGAACCAAGGAGCCCTCCAGGCTCGAGATGCTCTGCCTCCAGGGCCAGCTCGACGGACTCACCAAGTCCATGGGCGCTGAGGCCGGCAAGGGCCTCGTCAGGTGTTACCTTTAGTTTTAGCTATAGATGGATTGTGTATTAGCCGCGCTATACGGGCCGAACGGCCGAGGGCCGTGAGGCATGAGCAGGTCAAGATTGCAGTCAGCGTTCGCGTACGAGCAGTCGGGAGACAATGTCAATATACAGAGTGGAGGGCACTGCGCGATCAAAAACATAATACATGAGAGTCTAAATCTAGTCCGAGTCATCGTCGCTATCTCCTCCCGCCGGCGCGTCGCGGGCCGCCCTCTCCTCAAGCGCCTTGATGCGCTTCTCCTCGCCCTCCGCCCGAATCTCACTAATAGCCTCAGCGACGGCGCCTTTTCCGCGTCCGCGTTTCCTCTTCTTCTTCCTCCGTCCTCCTTCCTCTTCCCCGCCCTCCTCGCCTTCCTTCTCACCGTCTCCCTCCTCGATCTCGAGCTCGACCTTTCTCTTCTTCTTCTTCATGCTGAGCGGATTCGGCGCCTTCGGGCCCTGCTTTCTTGACCGCGTCGCGGCGGCTTCGGTCGTTGACACGGCCGCAGGGGCGCCCTTCACGTTGTCGCCGTCCACGACGCCGTCGAGAAGCTCCGCGCCCGCCTTGCGCTTGTCCTCCTCCTGGGCCAGCTTGGCGCGGACAGTAGCCTGAGACGGGGGCGAGAGCACAAGCACTCCGGTGCTGTTGTAGTGCACGATCGGAAGGCCGGGAACGCGCGACATGGACGCCAGGAACTTCTGCGACGCCGTGCAGAGCACGTAGCGGTGCTTGTTCGTCTCGCCTGTGGGTGTCAGCTTGATGGGTCACGGAGGCACGCAGCTGCAGTGGAGGCCACACTATACCAGCAGCTCAGATGACTCACCGACGACCTCCTTGATGCACTGTGTCGGGTCGATCGCCTCGCGATGGTTGCACTTTCGGCGCTCCGCCGTCTTGGCGAGGTTCACGACGCCCTGGTATTCCTTGCCGAGCTTGTACAGCGCCTCCATGCAGCACTGGGTGATCATGAACTTGGTGTCGCGCGTGTCGTTGCCGGCGAGACCGAGCACCTTGCGCACCACAGCCAGAGTGTCGATGTCCTTCTGCTTGGCCGACTCGAGCAGGAAGCCGTCCGACAGCAGGACCTGATAGGGCTGGCGGAAACCGAAGGTTGACACGTACAGCGCCATCACGCGCTTGTACGCCTTGGCACGTTTCTGCCTCATTGTTGTTGTTTGGGGTTGGGGGAGAGTGTGAGGGCTAATGAGGGAAGGACACCCACCGAAATGAGGTCAGTGGGAGATGGAGAGTATCAACTTTTGTGGAGTCACGTGATTTCGGACTTGGCCACTGCTGCTTGTTGTACTGATACACGCAATGCTGACCCGAGCGAGAACGATCGATATGTCTTCATGCATTCGACACATGCTGGACAGCCAGTTCCACGAACAGCGACTATTCCTAGAGCTATGGGACGTATGGACAGACGGTGAGCTTTTTCCCTCTGGCACATGACTGCACAACGTTTGGCATCAATCATCACCGAGGTTTATCTGCACGCCTCGCCGTTCCTCACGAACAGTTACACCTTTGCCTCAAACCTATCTGCAGCTGTTTATCGATAGCGCCGTCGCAGCCTTGAGATATCTGTTCAGCCTCTTTACCGGAATGATCCCGGAACGGCACCACCCCGCAGAAAACCTGCCGTAGGCAGCCAGATTGAGAAACTCTTCCACCACAACCATGGTCTCCGTCTGCAAATCTCCAAAAATGATGACTTTTGGCCAGTGGTTTTGCCATTGCCCCACTGCGTGGTGCCACCATACCCTGCCGTGACCAGGACGTGGAGAGGCACCTTGAATCCCCACCTGTCGCTTGAGAGGAGCCATTCCACCAAGCCACGGTTTTGGAGTGTCCTATGCTCTAAGGGCGTCTGCGAAGAAGGCTGAGACGGGCATCGGCGTGATCTCGAACCAGCGGCCGACCTCAGGAAAAACCCCAACCGGCGCAAGGGGTACTGGTATCGCTCAATGGCAGCCTCCCACACGGACGGAAAGAGGAAGATTTTCAGGCATTATGTGCCGTAACTTCCTGCCGTCACTGTCAGAACCAGCATGTATTCTCACACTGGCGATGCACAGCTCGTCGTCGTTCAGTAGAATCCCCATGCCGAACACCTCCCATCCCCAGAAGTCTTCGCCTCGCCCCATGATATCTCGCAGACGCACAAGGGCGTTGTCGCAGCCGTACTTGCCCAGGAATCGAAACAGGTTTGCGTACTTCATCAACTGTTTCACCGCGGGAACATCAGCTTCAACTGGAAGCGTACTGACAAGCCGCCTCGGGTGGCGAGGAGCAGGAATTGCTCGATCACGATCTTCCGCTCTATCTCCGCGTCGGGGAGCTGGAGCTCCAGCTCACCGGTAGCAGGAGCGACGCGGAGCACTTCACTGGGTATCAGCTAACCGAGAGGGAGTCACAGCTCACCTGGAAGCCAACAACGCCTCGGACGAGACGCGGAACCGCCACCCGTCACTGGAGATGAGAGTGAAGTCGCCTTCTTGCCAGTCGGGATGGTCTGGAATGATGTCTGGTTCTGTTGTCTCTGAATTGTTTATGGTGTAGTCCTTGAACGAGCGAATGGGTAGGTGTGGAGTGAAGATGACGATCAAGGTCGTGAAGGACACGACGTTGTGACCACTATCTTTGATCACGAGTGTGGGGGGCGCGAAGGAGTAGGAGCGGGAGAAACGGCCGGCCGAGATCGGGAGAGGGAAACGCACTCACCCGATTCCAGAGTGTGATCAAACTCCATTACTTGTGCAGAAATGAACCTGCGCCGCGGCGGAGAGCATCACTCCTGCACACCGTCGAGGAGTAATCCTCGGAGGACGCGCAGATGTGGCGAAGATAGGGATTTCCGGAATTTTGACGGTCGACCTGCCGATGCACTGGGCGGCAGAGAGCGGTAATGGCCACAGAAGGTGCATAAGATCTTCTCTAGGCTTGAGATAGCATCCTGCATATTGCCTCCAAAGTTTATCTGCCTCATCTCTGTCTGCGCTGCTATGCGGCGTCGCCTGCTGTCTCCTCCTCTCTCTCGCGCTCTCTTTCGCAGAGAACTACACTTGTCAGCTGGAAACCAATCATACTTGCGTGTCAACTTGACAAATGTCGAAACTCACCTTTTTCGTCGCGGAGGAATGCCAAGAAGCATCCCGCCAAGTCCTTCGGACGGGTTCTCCGCTTACGTTGCTCGCACATGCCGCCATCATCAGACATGTAGCTCTCAAACTCCTCGTCAGTTTCACCCCACTGTCTCCGTGGGATAATCCACTGATCTTCTTCTCTCCACAGGAGATCACTGTCAAACCCTGCTCGGCTGTTTGCATTAGCTTCCACGTGCTCAAGAGCTCAGAGGAACACTGGATCCCCTTGCTCCACGGCCCACTCAGGAAGGACATCTTCTCCGCAGAAATCCTTCAGAATGGTGGTAGAATGTGAGGCTGGCAGCACGCGCATCTCCATCGCCAACCGAGGCACCGAGGCCAAATCCCAGCGGAGGAGTGATGACGCGATGCATCATCAGCAGTGGGATCTGGGTGCCAAATGTAGAGAGAGTCGTCGTGCACTTGTATTTGCGGAGAAACGCTATAGTGTCCAGATACAGACGGATATCGCTGTCGTCCAATGGCTTGTGACTGCCCCAGGATGAGACCTGCTTGCAAGGAGTTCGAAGCTTGGAGTCGATGGCCAGAGTCAGGAACAGTTGAATACTTCCCAACGTTCTGTTTCGAAGCCGGTGAACGTGATCTCCTTTGGCCATTCGGCGACAGGATCGTGAACAGCCTCCTGAGTCTTGGTGGCAGAGTGCATGCGGAATCCTGCAGAGAGGAGCGTATGGGAATGCACTTTGAACTCGCACCTGTCACTCGAGATGAGGGTGACATCGCCGGTTTGCCAGGGCGTGCGATTCGTGGGCGGCAAGTCATATGTCCGCAAGGCGTCTGGGGATTTCCATTGAAAAGGCGTTAGATGTTCATCGGGCAATCGGTCGGCTTGGAACTGTAACCACCGAAGAGCGAAGACGTAGCGTGGATCAACTGCTTCCACAGACTGCAGTGGTCGACGTGCTCCACTTTCAGATATCGGATTCTTTCTCCCCAGCCGAAGGGAGCGGCGTAGACAGTGAGGCTTTCGGAGCAGAGTCTGTCGTTCCGCCAAAGCGCTCCCAGGACGTACCCCTGCCATCCCCAGAGGACCTTGGGCAGAAGCTCGAACACCGTCGCCAGGAACTTCTCGGTGAGCGACTCGCAATCATACTTGTCCAGAAAGGTGTGCAGATAGTCGAACAAATCCACGATTTGTGGTCCGCACATGCCATCGTCCAATGGGAATTTGCTGGAGTCCAGTATACCGCGAGAAGCAAGGCTGAGAAACTGCTCCAGCACGGCCTTGCGCTCAATGGCAGCGTCGGGGAACTGGAACCTCATCCCTCCAGTCACCGGTGCGTCCGCGAGAACCTCGCTGCAGGTCAGCTTACAGGATCCTCGATCCTACAGCTCCTTGACCTCGGACCCATGGGAACCGGGAGAACTCACCTGACATTGAAAAGCATCTTTGACGAGACGCGAATGATCCATCCGTCGCTCGAGACCAAGGTGAAGTTGCCGTCGAGCCAGCCTTGGTGTTCGTAAGAGACTCCGCGAGGAACCGGAGAGAGGACGACCATGGTGGAAGATGGATAGATGGGGTAAGCTGATGGTGGATTGTTAACCTCTCACAGCAGACGATTGAGAACCAATGCAAAGGTTCCGGAGGGAGGGAGTACTGGGCACCCAGCAATCGACAGACACAAGTGTGCACGTTGCACAGGGGCGGGGTGTGCAGATCCTCCACACCCCGCCGTAATCAACGGCGGTTGCCTTCACAGATCAGCATTACATTTCTCAACACGACCACCCGTACGCTCCCTTTCAGTCAGCATGTCCTCCCCAGCGACTCCCAAAGAAGACGTCGAGATCCAGGACCATCCCGACTGGGAGAACGGCGACTTCACTCTGATCTCAAGCGATGGGTGGCGTTTCAAGGCCCCTTCGTACTCGCTGTTTTATGCCAGGTGAGTTGTGACCATGCTGAACTAGCCATAGCGGCTGGTAATGCAGCGCAGTACTTCGAGACGCACCCGCCGGTGGTCCGCAGGATATCACCCTCACAGATGAGTTGATGGAGACGAAGGAAGTGTTGGAACAGTTCCCATTCCTGGCCGTAGATTCGCGACTCGTCCCGCGCGAACCGGCGGCGTGGGACGTAAAATTCTGCGGGTCCCACGTCAGACGCTGGATGTCTACGCGGACCTCCTCTTATTCCTCCACAAGTACGACTGCACTGCAACGCTGTGCAGCTTTCGCGGCGAGATCCTCAAGCTCGTGAACTTTGATGCGATCGAGCCACTGGACGGATTCTCGCTCGGCGCAATCGCGGCCGACAAGGACTTGTGCGCAGCAAGTTTGTCAATGATCGCTACGTCGGGTGAGGGTAATGTGATCCACATCAACACGATCGAAGCATTCGTTTGGGAAAGGGCAGAGCCTCGCTACATGTTCGCTCTTACCAAGACGAAGCACGCCTTCGAGGTTGAGCATAACGATGATCCGCTCGCGAAAACGTTTCATTACTACCTCGACGTAGCTCGCACGAGTATGTTCTCCATGCTGCAGGACACGGAATCAGTGAGCTTCCCTGCTCACACTCTCAGGAGCTCGTTTTCGACATAGTCAGTACTCTGACCATCACTTCATCCCAACGTTGATGCATTGCACTGTAACATAGCCGTTTGCTGCTTCGTTGTCATGGCTGGGTGCGAAAGTGGAAATTGTCTAAGCACAGGGCCGGACAGACTGAGATGCGTCCAAGCGGCCCCAATCGAGGCTCTTTCACGTGTTATCATTGAGCCGCCTGTTGGATCATGGACATCATCATCTAGTCTAGTAGGCTTTGAGAGCGGCAGAACTCCACGACCGCCAGGTCACTGTAAACGCTGCAGACCATTGCACTCTAGGCAGCCTGCCGGAGGTTGCCCGAAGGGTACCCTGATGCTCATCATGCACAGCTCGGGACTGTCTGCGAAGGCTCCAAGGCAGAACGCCTGCCAGCCCCACATCTGGTCCTGCGCGAGGCGAGCGATATACTTGATAAGCAGAGTTTGCAAAAAAGTGTCGCAATCGTAATTCTTCAGGAACAGGATCAAGTTCAGATGCTCTGGCAGCATATGAACACTGCTCTTGAGTGCTAGGGTCTTAAGGCGGCTATTGCCGGTATGCTCCGGGGTAGTGGCAAGGTGAAGGAAGCGTTCGAGTGTAGTTATAGTCTCCATGTTCCCCGGCAAGAATGTGACGAGCTTCGCGTCGTTGTCGTCGCAAGGGGCGTCAACGGAAAACGAAGCTACCTTATCAGCACAGTCTCAGGTGCATTCTCACCTGGCTTTGAACAGCACTTCGGAAGGCACCTCGAAACGCCATCCGTCGGTCGAAACCGGAATGAAGTCGCCAGTGGCTCATGAAGCATGGTCTTGAATGACCAGGGGCTCGTCGGGCATTGTGATCGAATGGTTGGTGACTGGAGAAGAGGTGATGAAGCGCGAAAATGACAAGAATGAGGATGGGGATGGGGACGATAGACGCGGCTGGCCCGGGCAGGCGCAGGGCGCAAGGCAACACATCGGCAGTATGCTGTAGCGAGAATATGGGAAGTCACCGGCCAGACACTGTCATCGTTGTCCTGCTCCCTAGGGGTGGCGGTCGTGAGAGATAGGAAGCTCAGGAAGGCTTCGTGTATCCCTCGAGGTTGAGTGTCTGGAGAAGAGGTGGGAACACTGGGTGCCCGGAGTGGTCCATCAGTCCTGGGAATCAGTCTTCATCGACTCTGAGGTCTTACCGTGCTCGTTGATCACCATCATGATCTCCACAAACTGGTGGGCAAAGATCCGGGGAGTCGTTTCTCGATCCTCAACCTCGGCCGCACGAGCAAGCGCCCATTGGAACGGGAACGGAATTGCGCAGGCGCCCTCGTAGGACTGAAGCCCGAGAGAGAGTTGCCAGCCCCCCTCCATGGTGCCGAGGGGTCTTCGCTGCTGAGCCGCCTTGCTGCCAAGACTTCCCGATGCCGATGCAAGGATGCGGAAGCAGAGCGCTAGGTCATTGACGCGCGTGGCAAAGACAAAGTCACCCATTCTCGCGAACCGTCCGAGGGAGGCGGCCTCGCTGCCGAAAGATCGCAGAGGTTTGAGCCCTCGCTCAGACTGATACTTGTCCAAGAACAAGGTCAGGTTGGTGAGCTGCACCTTGTGTACTTCTTGTAGAAGATGCCGAGACGATCGTTGTTGAGCGACACCAGGTCGAGGTAGATTCGAATGACATCAGATGTCTCGATGGCGTCGTCTGTCAGGTGTATGGTCTTTTCCTGGTCCCCAGGCAAACTCAAGATGTCGGCGAAGACAGGGCTGGACCATGCCAGCGTTAAGCCCGCCATTCGGAATCGAACGTTGTTGGAAGAGATCAGGGATACTTCGCCGGTAAGCCAGTGCTCGTCCTCATCTGGCTCTTCTGTACGCTCGGCCCGATTCGTGCCGGAGCGAGAGTGTGAAGACCGCGTATGTGGACGGGACATGATGGTGCGTAAGTGCGGGGCACGAGCGACCTGAGTTACAGTGGTGGACGGAGGTCGCAACTGGTGTGGACATCCAAGTGAGGATAAGTATGATTAGACGACGAGTTGGCGACCCAGGTGACGACTGTGCGACTTCACACCAGATCGTCGTAGAGTATCAAGGATGGTGGGGAACAAGGCTACACCCAGGTACCCGTACACCCACATGTGGACCAGCTACAGGTACAGAGAGGAGGTGGAGGTGGAGGTGGAGGTGGATCTTCACGTGACCGAAACTGGCATGTACGAGAGGTTGATGCCATGGACCTGCATGTACTTCCCCATCCTTGCTGAGCCATGCTCTACTTGGCCCAACCGCAACAGATGTGCTTCGGCAGCCACACAACGCGCACAAGCTGCCAAGAGTTCTATTGCCGATGGTCGGATTGAGACACGATCGGAGGTGGCGTATACCACTCTCCTCACATGTGACTCCCACAGCCGCTCAACCGCCTCGCATCCCGATTATGCCCAGTCCTAGCTCGTAGACCCTGCCTGAACACTCAACCTTCTGTACTCACCTTTCTCCCATTTACTACAGCATGACCTGCTAGCAACATGTTCAATCCGACTGAACTGGAGATCAGCCTGTGCATGGCCATCCTCCGTGAGTACACTCCCAACAGCTGAGCTAAACCCAGTGTCCATCGCCTTCACCCTCGTTCTGATCGGATGCTGCGTCAGCTGCGCCCGCGACTGCAGGGGCACGGAGCGCCGCCGTCGCGACACTGAATGGGCCGCCCGCCTTCCTCGATCGCCGCAGGCGACACCGCCCGTGCGCGCCGCACACTTGCCCCCGCCGTACCTTGCGTCCTGGGTCGTGTTCCGCCCTGACGAGCAAGAGGAGAGGCTGCCGCTGTACGACCCTGGTGCCCCGCCCCGATACGAGGCTGTGTCCGACTTGCACAGGATCTAGCACGAAAACATTCGCCAATGTAGGATACTCGGTCGTATAATGCATGGACATTGGAAGTCTTCAACGCGGGTGTAAAGGGAAGGTTTGGATGTTTGCTGGATTCCTGCATCAAGTGCGGTTGCTCGCTCGCTCGGAAAGCCTCGATCGGTGATCGCTGAAGTGGAGGTGTCCAGGCGCGGAGGTTTGACCAACGAGGAAGCACGGCGGCGAGAACATGGGATCTTCAGGGCCGTGGCTGCTCACTCAACTTCAACACATGCTTCCTCCCCGCCTTACCCACGAGCAACGACAGCGTCGAGCAAGGTCAGTGCATCACAATGTTGAGAGTATACGCGTGGTATAGCCGTGGCGTGGTCAACTCACGACTCACCTTGTGACCTTCTGCTCGCTCGAGCCGCCAACACGTTCGCATATTATGACCAAAGGGGGTGACTCCCTCCCCAGCACTTAACAACCAGACGTCCTCACTCACCGCTTCCAACTCTTTGCAGCAACATCAAGTCTTGAGTCATGTTTGAGAGTCTCGAGTCACCAAGCATCAATTACAGCGTCGGCGAGGCAGTTCCCTGCAGTATGGTCGTCTTAACTCTGTGAGCTGAGACATATGGTGTTCAGAGAGTTAACGACAGGCCTGGGGCTCAGCCTCCCGTGTCGATCGACTTGCTTCCGGTGAGCTGATGGGTTGAACGCCAGCTGACAAGAGTGGAGCTACTCTCGAAGCGACGCGAGCTCTGCCAAAATCCGGCCACAGCCCATCCTCAACCTGACTATTCCCCCAGCCGGCCCCGACAAGTTCGCATTCCCAGTTCCCGGAAACGCTCCAGATGCGGTCTCCTTCATCTTGTCGGACAGCAGCGGCTGGGGTAGAGCTGTTGGAGCCAAAGGTGGGTCGCTTTCTATGCGTAGCTGACCCGCAGAGATCCAGGTTGCCCCGCCCACCGCAGCCTCGAACAGTGCCTGTCCCAAGCCTACAGCCGACCTCGAGGGCACGATCGACGTGCAAGGCGAGAGCTCAGAGTGCAACACGCTGAACATCTTCTGGCGCGACATCAGCATCCCCTCGTCGCTCTACATCATCTCGGCAGGAAGCGAGTATCAGAAAGCGTGGCGCTGGGTGCTGGACCAGAAGTCAGGGAAGTTGGAGTGGGACCTAGCGCTGCCTGTCGGGAACAGGTTCCTCGTCACTGTGGCGGGGAAGCAGTACGCCGGCTTTGAGGGCCCGCGCACCGTCTCCGCATCCAACAACCAGAGCTGCCTCTCAACCCGTGCCAAGGAGATCAGCCACCAGAGAGTCGAGCAGAACGAGCCGAAGAGCGGGCTGTCACAGGGCGCCATCATCAGTACGGCCATTGGAGCTGCTGCGCTCGTCCTCATCGCTGCCATTGTTGTGTGGCTCATCCGGAAGAGACGTGCTTCGGCTGTGCGGCCGGGCGAAATCAACCTCCAAGACGAGTGGCAGTCCGCGTCACACGAGCACCATCACGTCCTTCCCTTCATGCACAAGTTCAAGACTGTGGGCGACACGGCACCCTCCATTGGTGCTCCTCACCAGCCGATAACCGCTCGAGCCTCAGAACCGCAGCAAGAGATCGACGCCGACGCTCCGATGCGCATCAACGGTCCCGCTCCGCCGAGCTACAACCACGTGCTCTGGGTCACGCAGCCACCTGAAGGCAGTACGACCCGGAACTCGGCTCTGATGGAGGCCAAGTCTGCCATCCTTACAGCCACTGCGATGAGTATTAGCGGTTCGAGCACAGTCAACCATCCCCGCGACAGCCGCGAGCCCTGTGAGACACGCGAAGCTCGTGAGGCTCGTGAGGGCAGCTGCACTGCACTCATCAATCAGGGCGATTCACGCCCTCCGGCCGACGTCCCCGGCTCGACCTCGCCTTCGTTGGAGACTCTCCCGGACTCTCATGCACAGTCCCCAACACGCCCTCTTCCTTCTCGCCCTGAGTGAAGTCGCTGGCGCCAGCTTTCCTGTCTGGGACTCTTCCGAGGTTTATGAGCGTCGTCCATGATCCATGAGAGATACTTTTCTACGTAACAGCTAATACCTTCGTTCTTCTTGCCTTTTGTTCAGGTAGTTTTACGACGGGTTTGCGGTATTCTACAGCGTGACTGATGTACTGGGGCGATAAATCACTGGTGAACGGGAGATGTGTTAGAGGGCCCATCGTGCTGCTCCCAAGACGATGAAGCATCTCTTTAGCCCTTCGATAAGGACGCCACTGGCCTTGCTTTGACCTGTACAGCAAATAGCAGCAGCAGCGCTAGCAGTCAGCCAGCTGCCTGTGCTGGTTTACCTTAGGTTGAATCCAGTGGTATCACTTCCGCTACTGCCACCACATGGCCGTTGATCGGGCTGACCTCTGCCCGAAAAGGCATCGCTTTGCTGATTCAGTTGATATACTGATTAAATGAATCGTGGTAGCACCTAGACGACTGGCAGACATGTGATTCTTGCCCAACTGTCAGTAACTGGTCACAAGACAGCAAAGGACGGCACAACCACAGCAGGCGTTGGTGCAGCATTACTCAGCCCGTCCTTGTCCCCTTCACCTTGTCGCGGGCGCAGGTGTCGACAGCGTGCGCTGAACCGCGTCAGTTATGGAAGAGTCGGCGAAGCAACGTGTATGTATCTGCATTATAAATAATCGATGGTGCGAGAGCAACGGCGATCGCACGCCGCTCGCGCCGTCCTTCGGCTCCGGCGACAGGCTGTGCCGCTCCAGCGTCCGTGCTTCGCTCGGCACGCCGTGCTCACCTCCTTTACTCCAGAAACCAGAGACAGGCGCGTGACCGCAAGGAGCCGGCAGTGCATATCCTGTGGGGGCGTCCCTGCAGTGCGAGATCGTCTCTGCAGCTCCCAGTGTTCCGTCGCAGCCGGCAACGCAGGAACGTGAACGATGGTTGGGACCGGCGATCCTGTGAGACTTTGAGACCGGGGAAGTGATGCTCGTGACGCTAGTGTTAGAGCTGTGGGGCACAGCTGCATGCTGGGGCATGTGCGTGGGACTTCTACGGCGCACGCGCTAGCGTTGTGTGACAGCGTTATCTGGCGTGACTGCAACTCTTGCTTCACCCTCTTCTTCTTCGTATCTCTGTGCTGTTACTGTTGCCATCCTTTCCATGACCGCTACATCGATGTTGTTGCGTTTGGAAGGACGCTGTATCCGTGCTGAATGGGTGCACGAGGAGGGGCTGGCGCCGGCCGGCCCAGCTGGCTATGTTGGGCACGCGCACGCAGCAGACGACCGTCAGATGAAACGCGAATACGCCGATGATGTCAGGAGGGCAGCCCCTCACCCTGAAACGCAACTGCCCCTGGCTCGAACTCAAAGTCAACCTGTGCGTCGTTCCGATTGGGCCCGCAGCCTCTTCACCATCTGACTTGACTGTTCTATCATTTATGGTTCCTCCTCATGTTCATCGTTCATCGTAATGTCGAACAGAACACATAGAACAGATCTGCGGCTGTGGACAGAGAAGACTGAAGGGCAGACACAGCCTCCCTTGTCAGTGGGTGCGGGCCACAGTATTTATAGGAAAGTGTCTAGTGCGCGCCGTCGGCGGTGCAGGATATTGTGGAAGTACGCGTCTGATAAGGGCTGCAGGGCAAGGCAGCAAGGGGCAGGGCTTGGGTGGAGGTGCTCAGCGGACAGCGGTACAGAGGCCAGAGGATGCACGTCAAGAGCGAGTCAGGCTCGTCAGGGCCCGTGGCGGTGCACATTCGGCAGCAAGAGAGCGTAACCTGCATGACGCTGCTGCGACCACACAATCGCGCAATCCCGACGCGACCACCATCTGCTAGGCCCAGAGCTTTAGAGTTTCGTTTCGCTAATCCATGCATGCAGCTTTTTTGAGTCTCGGCATGTACGATTTTAGTGAGTGACCTGTCTTCTTGAGAGGTTGGTGTGCTGCGCAATGTTGACGGAGGCATGCATTGTGGAGTTGCCTTGCGCCATTGTTGTCGACAGTCCAACTGGCTTGGTAACTCGTAATGTGGGGACTAGTGTCCGTCGGATCGCGAGGATCGAGGATCAAGCAGAGGGCGGAGGGGCGCCACCCAGACAGAGGTTCAGAGGGACCCAGAGCAGCGCCGCTGACTACGCCGCTTCGACCCTGCCTTGCCTCGCCTCGCCTTTGCATTGCATTGCACGCGCATAGCGCACCAGGCCAGGACTAAGGACTGCCGTTTCGGCAGTGTATCTCTCGTCGCACTACCCCATCCTAGCCTACTCAACAGCCTCCAACCCACCGCTTCGTTCGTTCGCTCTTGCTCTTTCGCCTTTCCTTCTGCGGCCCACCAACACCCTCGTTTTCTGATTACCTTACTTTTATCTTACTCTATCCCATCTCGAGCACCGCACCAGCAACCCGGCACACGCCCGACCAACTTCGACCGGACCAGCTCGGGCCACCCACCTATCGTCTCTCTCCTTCGCAAGCGCCAGCGACGCCAGTGACGCTGCTTGGCACTCGCACCTCCCTTGTCTCGATTCTTCTTGTGTCACCCCCCTTTTCCTCCTCATCACCTACAGCATACACCGACTTGTACAGACACCTCCGCACGACCAGTCGGCCCGCCATGCTGACGCTCCTCGTCAATCTGCTGGCGATCTCGGGCGCGTCGGCCCAGTCAGCATTCAACTTTACCACGTCCGAAGCGAAACAATGCCAAGACTTCACCCTCACATGGTGCGTCGCTCGACGTTGACCAACAGGTGCACCTAACTAACACTGCAGGGACGGGGGCAAGGCCCCCTTCCGTCTCGTCGGCATCCCTGTCGTGAGTAACGCATTCGTGAAGCCTGCCCCGCTGATCAGAAGAACAAGGGCGACTACATCGATGGGCAGCACATGTTCAACGTCGCGATTCCCGATCCTCAGGGAGAGCCGCCGTACAAGCACACGATGAAGATGAATGAGCCGGGTGGCACCGAGTTCATTTTCGCCCTGTACGACGCAACAGGTTTCAACGGCGCCAACGTTCGGCCAGTGCAGAGTAGGTCGTGACATTGGTCATTGCTGACAAGACAGAGGTCGGAAGCAGCGATGACAAGAGCTGTCTCGGAAAGTATGTGCATTGACTGACCGACGACGATAGCTGACATACATCAGACTCAACGTCGACTTCGCACTGGACTTTGCCTTTTACCTGGCCGAGCCAGGGACGACCGGTAAGTCGATGGACGCACCCGCTCAGTGCGACACGGTCTCCTTGAAGTGGAACATGGAGAACAAGACCCAGCTTCCTGTCGCCCCGATCAAGGCTTTCGGCATGGTTCCGGGCGGTGTGGGCTGGGAGATCCCCGTGCCCTCTGGCACGACTGGCGATGATGGAGACAAGGGCGTAGACTGGCAGGTCAAGGTTCCCGGAGGAACCCCGATGGTGCTCTTCATGACCGACGGCGGCAAGTTTGGCATTGGCGGCAGCACGTCGCTGTACACCGTCGCCGACAGCCTGCAGCAGGACTGCATGAAGTCGGGCAGTCTCACGACGACCTCCATGCTCCCGAGTTCCACTGGCTCATCGTCGAGTGGGCCGTCTGCCAGCTCCTCCTCGTCTCCCTCTGGTGGTGGGGGCGGTACCAGCACGGGAGCCATCGTCGGCGCTGTTGTCGGCTCGGTTGCTGCTCTCGCCCTGGGCTTCCTCGCTGCCTTCCTCTATTTCCGTCGCAAGCGCAAGAACCAGCGTTCGGGCGGTGCCGTTGACCTGCACGATGTCGACGACGAGCCCGACCCGATGACCGAGCAGGGCCGCCAGAGCGCGCAGATGGAGAGCCTGCTTGGCGCTGGCGCTGGCAGCCCGGGATCCAGGAACAGGCACAGTCGTATCTCGAGCGGTTTCGACTCGTTTGACGGAACGAACCGGCAGTCCATGTTCTCCGAGTCCACAGACTACCCCTACCCGCAGGTTGACCCGTTCCCCGCCTCGTCGACGAACCCGCGCGACAGCATGGTCACGTCCAGCAGCTCGAACAACCGCTTCATGACTGAGAAGCAGCAGCTGGCGTACAACGAGCGCCGCAGGGGCAGGAACGACAGCACCACCGGTAGAGCCGGTGCCCGCTCGCCCGGAAGCTCGTACGCGCTGTCCGAGTATGTCGACGCTGGACCTGTGCCCGACCAGCTGCAGGCCCTGCCTCCGCCCAGTTACGACGCTGTGCTGCGCGCACGCAACCCGGACCCGGACTCTAGCTCGACGAACGCGCCGTCCACAAGCGAGGCTGAGACTCCCCGCAGCCCTCCGCAGCGCTACTCGGCCATTTCCGGAACCGGGACCGACTCGTCGCCGCTCCGCCAGTCCACCTACTCGACCTCGACCGCAACCGAGGCCGAGCTGCCTCCCGGAGCTGCTACGGCCACGCAGCAGCCCGCCCGCTCCGAGGAGCCCACCAAGTGAGCGGCCCGATCATACCCCGCATCGTCACCCCCCTTATCCCTCACGACACATGAAAAGGAATACGAACACTGCCCCCCGCCATATCGATTTCACCCTTGTATTACTGGTTTTATAAAATGGACTATTATGTGACTCACGCCCATCTACAAGTGCCCGCAGCGTATGCACATCCTGGAACTGACCTATCGGCGGCATCAGAGGGATGGAGTGATTGTCGCAGAGAGGGAATCGATCCGCGTCTCGGTCGCGAGTCGTTTTGAGTGCGGACCGGCCCGAGTGCCACATGAGTCGGCGTTAGCTCGAAAACGCGCGTGGTGAGCCAGCGGCCACCCAGGCAGGCGCGGCCGCAGCGCTCGCTCAGCGGTAGTGCAGGCCTGCCTCCCTGTCTCGACGACACTCACATCGATCAACTCGACCATACCGTTCGGCGAGTCGACTGCACCAGCTAGCGACCCAGAGAACGACCCGCCGACACTACCCAGCAACCGTCATTCCGTCCATCGACGAACAATTGTTAGCCATGTCGGGGTCCAGGAGTATCGTGAGTGTCTCCTTCCTTCCCGCTCCGCCAAGGGTCGAGATATGTGCAAGACTGCTTTATCATTTAGCGGGGACGACGCATTCCACCTATATTGATGACGCTACCCGGCACGATCATCACCACTTCCTCGAACATGTCTCCCTTCAAGCCTATGGCTTCGACACTCCCCTCCACCTCCTTGCATGCACTCATGGGCAGCTGCTGACTTGTCCAGGCTCGCGTGTACCCTGACGTCAACGAGAAGTTGGGAAGGTCATGGTGGGACTATGGTACGTTGTTGTCGCGCCGGCGCACTACACAGGGGCAAAATCTGACAAAGCAGACAACCTCATTGTCACCTGGGGCAACCAGGACAACTACGAGATTGTGCGCAAGGTCGGCCGAGGAAAGTATTCGGAGGTGTTCGAGTCTGTCCACCTGCCCACGAACCAGAAGTGCATCGTCAAGGTCCTGAAGCCGGTGAAGAAGAAGAAGATCAAGCGTGAGATCAAGATCCTGCAGAACCTGGCCGGCGGACCGAACATCATTGGCCTCCTCGACGTCGTGCGCGACTCGCAGTCCAAGACGCCGTCAATCGTATCCGAGTACGTCAACAACACCGAGTTTAAGACGCTGTACCCCAAGTTCACCGACTATGACGTGAGGTATTACATCTTTGAGCTGCTCAAGGCGCTCGACTTCTGCCACTCGAAGGGCATCATGCACCGCGACGTCAAGCCGCACAACGTCATGATCGACCACGAGCGGCGGCAGCTGCGCCTGATCGACTGGGGACTCGCTGAGTTCTACCACCCCGGAACCGAGTACAACGTCCGTGTCGCTTCAAGATATTTCAAGGGGCCGGAGCTGCTCGTCGACTTCCAGGAGTACGACTACTCGCTCGACATGTGGAGCTTAGGGTGCATGTTCGCGTCGATGATCTTCCGCAAGGAGCCGTTCTTCCACGGACACGACAACATTGACCAGCTCGTCAAGATCACTAAGGTCCTCGGAACGGACGAGCTCTTCAACTACCTTGAGCGGTACGACATCGACTTAGATTCCCAGTTTGACGAGGTCCTCGGTCGCTACCAGCGTAAACCCTGGAGCAAGTTCATCACGTCGGAGAACCAGCGCTACATCTCGAACGAGGCGATCGACTTCCTCGACAAGCTCCTCCGCTACGACCACCAGGAGCGACTCACCGCCCAGGAGGCCCAGCAGCACCCCTACTTTGCCCCCGTTCGCGAGGAGCACGCCCGCAACGCCAAGGCGGCCGCCGCCTCCAAGGCCTAAGGCTTCCTTGCCCAGCTCATACCTACACACGCCTAGAGGGAGAAGACGAAGGAGGGAAGGAGGAAAACGATGCCCAGCCTGCTTGTTCTCAACGATCTGACCGCCATCCCTTGTGTTTGCATATTAAACCGCCTCTACGATACCCCAGCCGTCTCCTTCCCTTCTCCCACATAGTCTGCAAGCATCGCCAGCTTCTGTGTACACTCCGTCAATTGGTGCCTTGGTCTCCTCCCCACCCAGCGTACCTTCTCCCCACCACACCTTTCCCCCTCACACCTATCACCTCACCCCGCCTCGCTCGCTACTTTTGTTTTGGTCTGCGCCGATGGAACGTAGTAGACTCTGAAATAGTTAGTCAACCCCAGTACTAGTACCTGTTCATATAGAAAGTCGCAGCTTGAGAGTCAAGTCGGTCCCCATGCATGTCGTTTTCGTTCTGTAAGAGTAAGGTTAGGTTAGGTTGGGCATTTGGACGTGGGAGCGAGAGGGATTGACTCGGTGGGAGCCGCTTGCGGGGAAGCGAGTGCGTATAGTGTGGGGCAGATGCAGGGTGCAGTGAGCAGTGCGCAGCGGAAGCAGGCATGGAGGAATGCAGGTGTACGGTGATGCAACATGAGACGTGAGACGCATTGATGCAAGGAGACTGCCATTGATGCGTGCCTGATATGAATGCCAAGGTTGATGCAGTGCGGTGGGACAGCTCCGCTCGCGCCGCTCGACCATGTCGACGTGCTTCCTTTGCGCGGTTCCTTTCTCGTCCGCTCGTCCCAGCATGAGGTGGACGGAACCGCACGGAACCGCATGCCGTTATACCGGGTACAGCGTGGAGTTCGATCAGAGTTGCACAGAGAGGAACGAGAGGGACGAGTTATGCAACCTGCACCACCCGCGCGACCGGCCACCAGCACGCTGGGCACCGCCGGTCCGCTGCCAATCTAGCTGGCGAGAGGCTGGGAATCAGGCCATACGTACGTACGCGTTACCGCTATCAACTGGCCTGTGCATGTATTCCTCGCTGTCGTTCTCACTATCATCCAGCTCCGCTCCGCAACTGCACAGCCGGCGTGCACGGCGTCACCTATTCCAGTTAGTGCACTCGTCGCGTCCTGACTGCCAGACGGAGTGAGGGTACACGCGAGGGAGCTATTCGATCTCGCGTCCTGTTGCATCGATTGCAAGACCTGGATCCTGAGTTGGACCGTCCAACCCATCCCATACGTCCACCAATCTACCGGCACACACCCGCAAACATCAACATTCAATTCAGCACCGACCGCCGAGCGCGACTTGTACCCCGATCCAGATCCGCAATCTTGTCTTTGTCCACTCTGCATATCTGCATCGACACTCGACACGCACGCACTCTCGACGTTGGCCCGACGGCATACCCGAAACCAAGCCCAGCCGTCAACCCTACCAAGTGCCCGGTGGCGTGCACTGCTTCCCCGGACTTTCTCACCAACTCGAATCCCACCCAGCACCTGGCCTTCTCTTCCCCCCATTCCACATCCCCAACGACCGGAGATCAAGCGAGCACGCTTCGCTAGCATCGCACGCCTGCCCGCCTCCCCCACATAAGCTATGGCGTACGCTTATGAACCGGGACTGGCGCAGCCGCGCAAAGGCGCAGACCAGGATGCCGACATCCTGAAGGAGTTCAAGGTAAGCCGCAGCTCGCTTATCCCCCCTCGCTCGCTTCCCCGCGCTGCTCGCTGCTCGCTCGTCGCCTGACCACTCGACCTCGGCATGGCTCGGTGCGCACGAAGCACTCTGTCCGACGTCCCTTGTTATCATCTACGACGGCCGTCCGTCATCCCGCCCATCACATCCCACAGCAACCCCCGACACCCGGACAACCTCAAACACCCCCTCACCCGTCTGCATAAGCTCAGCCTCGCTGCTCCCACGCTCGCAGCAAGTCGGCTCGCCTCCACGCTATGACCCAGCTTCGCCCCCTTGCCCGCGTTTCTCTCAACTCGCTCCAACTCGCTACGCACGCAGTGTCCAGATTCTATGACAGTGCGCCTGCTGCGCAACTTGGCGTTTTCGACCGCAGCCCAGACTGCCTAGACAGCTGTGTGCGGTCGGGCTGTCTAAGTTTAGATACGCGATAGCAGCGCGCGCAGCGCATGCCTGCATGCTGCTGGACTGTTTGCCTACGACCTCACCGCAGTCAAGGTTCAGCGCACCTAATTTCCTCATGCCGGGCAATGACCCACAGGACACCGATTCAACCAACCCACGGCTCGGCGCGAGCATCGCCCCTCACTCACACTGACCCACGCACACCCACCCACACCCTCGCAGAGGCACCTGACTGACTAGCCCAGCGCAAACTCGCCGAGGACGAGTCGTACATCAGCTACTTCAACGAGCGCATCAAGATCGAGCAGAGCTACGTCGAGGCGCTGAATAAACTGCACGCGAAGCAGATTGGAGCGGACTCGCAGGTCGACGAGTGAGTTGCAAGACTGCTGCGCGCGATATCTCGCAGCCGGAGGTGCACAGCTGCCTGCCATTTGTGACAGCAGCAACGGCCGTCGCTTCAGGCACGCTGAACGCGTCACCCACCTTTGGTCCACGCACTGATACCAGCATCGGCAACAGACGGTTCGCGTCCACGACACGGAAAGCATGGTTCGAAGTGCGCGACTATACAGAGCGCGAGATCGCCTCACGAGAGGCGTTTGTGCACGCACTGCAGACTACGGTGGTCGCGCCGTTGACGGGGATCCGTGACACGCAAACGCGGATCCGAAACCGCATCCGCGAAGGACTGAAGGAGGCGACGGAGCAGTACGAGTCGTACGTCTTCTCCAAGGTGCCGAAGCTCGAGAAGACGTACCGGAGCAAGGAACAGGCATTGGAGGAGATCCGGAAGCAGGAAGCCGCAGTCGCGAAGCAGCAGCTGCTGCTCAGCGAAGCCAACCCCGCGCTGCCCGAGAAGCAGCCGCACCCGTACATGTCGGCAGCTGCTTCGATTCGGGACGGGCACTCGATGCGCGCGCCGAGCATCAGCCGCAGCCGGCGGTCGAGCGGGTCGCTCGACTCTGACGATCCCAACTTTCCCAGCCCGAACTCGCCGACGTCTCAGTCCGGCCTGCCCTCGCCATCTTACCACTCCACCGCTCCGTCGATCCACCTCGCGCCCCAGCAGCAGCAGGGCTACCACCCCTCAGCCTTATCGCCGGCGACGACGATCCCCGACCGTAAGACACCGATCCACTTCTCGGGTGTCCAGCAGAGTGGGCGCTCGCGATCGGGCTCAGCATCGGGGTTGACGCTGCGCGACGTCGATGCGCGCTCAAAGGAGATCATGAACGACATTGCGGCGCACGGCAAGAAGGGCTTTAGGTCACTCATGGACCGGATGGCGGGCGACCGCGACGGCGCACCCGAGAAGGGTGGACCCGAGGTTGCCGTTTCCCCGCCCGAGTCCAACATCCCGCGAAGAGGGAGCGTGCGCTCACACCCCGTCAGCGCCATGAAGAGCGTCAAGGCGCGCCGCGAGGCAGAGGAGGCCGACAAGGCGTACCGCAAGGGCGTGTTCCACACGGAGACGCTGCGACTGCGACGAGAGAAGCTCCAGACATCTGCGATCCAGAGCCTGACGGACCTGAACGAGGAACTCAACATGAACCTGCGCGCTGCGCTCGCGCACTACGTCACCCATGCGCACGCGACGGCTGTGACGCTCGCGCAGGCGACCGAGGTTGTCGGCACGGCGATCAAGCATATCAGCCTCGAGCACGACGGGATGCAGTTCCGGTCCAGGCTCCCGCCGATCGTGAAGAACAAGCCGGTCGTGTACGAGAACTACCATGTCGGACCGTGCCAGAGTCTGATCTTTGGCGTGTCGCTGACCGACTACGACTTTGCGCGCGGCGAGGGCGGCGACCACGGCCGTCCCCCGCTCATTGTCGAGAAGTGCATCGCTAGGATCGACGCCTACGGTCTCGAGACGGAGGGCATCTACCGTATCTCTGGGCGCGTCGCGACCGTGCGCGACATGGTACAGGAGATTGAGCGCACCGAGGCGCACTTCCAGTTCAAGCCGACGTACGATGTGCACAGCATCGCGGGCGTGCTGAAGCAGTACCTGCGCGAATTACCTGATCCGTTATTTCCGCTCCCGCTCGCCGAGCGCGCCAAGATGACGGCCGACCGCGACTCGTACCTCGAGAACAAGTTCAGTGTCATTCGCTCGCGACTCCGGCGGCTGCCGCCGATCCACCAGACAACGCTGCGCGCCATCATCGAGCACCTGGCCCGTGTCGCGGACCACGCCGAGGAGAACAAGATGGACGCGCACAACCTCGCCGTCGTCTTCAACAGCGTGCTCTTTGGACCGGAGAAGACGCCCGAGAACGGTGAGGCGCTGATGCAGATGCAGACGCACCGCGACTCTGTGCTCGAGGACATGATTACGCACTGCGACCTGATCTTTGGGCCAGCGACGACGCCCCTCTCGTACCACTCGGGCGAGTACGACTATGGCTACGACGACGCAGAGGAGGAGAGCGAAGAAGAAGTTCCCAAGGAACGCAACACGGGACCAGGGACTTCGCGCACCAAGCTCGTGCTCGTCACGCCGCGCGACGACTTGAGCGACGACAGCGAGCCGCCCATCGACAAGCTCACCCCCGATCAGTCCCTCAGTCTCCTCTTCGACCCCGCCCTGATCCCGCAGAGCATGCAGTCGGCCATTCCGAAGGAATACCACCTCCGTCCCCTCGCGAGCGACGACTTCCTCCGCGCCCACTTCAGCCTGCTGTCCACGCTCTCGCAGTCTCCCGCCCTCGCGCCCTCGACGTACGCCAACCTCTTCAACGGCCTCAAGGCGAGCGGGATCTACTACATCCTCGTCCTCGTCGAGCGGGCGACGGACGAGCTCGTCCTGTCCGGCACGCTCCTGCTCGAGCGCAAGTTCAGCCACGGCGGCGGCCTCAGCGCGCACATCGAGGACATCATAGTCAGCGAGCGTCTGCAAGGCCGGGGCCTGGGGCAGACGCTAGTCCGCGGCCTGAGGGAAATGGCCGCCAACCTGGGCGCCTATAAAGTGATCCTCGACTGCCAGGAACGCATGGTGCCGTTTTATGAGAAGTGCGGCTTTGCGATCCGGGGAAGGCAGATGGCGCACTATGTCGAGAGCCAGCCGCCGCCGAGGAAGGAGAGTCTGGCGGCTAGCAAAGCTCTGGG
This sequence comes from Trichosporon coremiiforme, assembly GCA_039545355.1. NCBI lineage: Eukaryota > Fungi > Basidiomycota > Tremellomycetes > Trichosporonales > Trichosporonaceae > Trichosporon > Trichosporon coremiiforme. The sequence goes on along the minus strand of BCJJ01000004.1, from coordinate 1,876,564 downwards.
GTCTGGGGGACCGGGGTCGCCGATGAAGAAGACGCAGACAGAGGTGAATGATAGGAGACTGGACGACATTGATGCCGAGACGGAGGCGAGTGACGTGACGTATCACTTTCCCGTCACCGCTTAGCTGAGCGAGCGAGCGGTGAGCCGCGATAGCGGCGAGCTGTGAGTAGCGAGCAGCGAGCACCGAGTAGAGCGTGGAGAGGGCAGAGGAGGAGTGAGAGAGGAGGACAGCGCCACGGACGCACCAGATACACTGACAGTGTCGACACTGTAGAGCGACGGGACATAATGCATGGATAATGATACGGGCCCAGGGATCGGGCGACGGGTGCAGTACAAACTTACGGCAGGACAACCACCCAACCTCACTGCAGGCATCGAGTTGAAACGAGATCAATGTCGCCCGAACTCTCGGGTTGATTGGGAAGGAGGAAGAGACTAGCTTCCTCATTTCCTACGCTGGTACGCGTACTGAGAGATGACACCCGACGAAGACTGGTCTGCGCAGCTACATTGCCTCTGGGCATAGCTTGTTGTTGCTCGCCACAACGGTTCAGATGAACGACAAAGCTCAGCAAAGGGAAGACCTGGACGTTGAAGCGTTGCAGCGGAGGAAGGAATTTTGCCATGTGAAGCTCATTTTGAAGCCCATTTGAAGGGCATCTGAAGCTCTCCATCTGAAGCTCGCAATTACTCTGCAACGACGGCTGAAATGCAGCGTGCTCGAACACCAGTCCTTGATCAGTGCTCCCTTTCGCACCTGTAGCCTGTATCGGAGGAATGGCATCCTAGAGATCAGAGAGCGGTAGGAGTGAGTGCCGGTGAGCACCATGAAAGCCGGGGCCATCAAGAGCGCTCATGAACAGGGATCCCCGGTCGCTCCGCGGAAAGGTGCGAACGGATGTCCCCGTCTCCCAATCCCTTTTCGCTCCTTCCCTCGAGAAGCCTGCTGCCTGAGGGATGATGAGGAGTGTACTGTACAGTAGTGCCGCCGGCGCGATACCGCCGTCAAGAGCTTGCCTGAAGTTTTGGCAGAACACCCCGAGAGCAAACTCAGGTCTCGAGAGAGATCACAAGAGACGCCCCGACAACGTACTCGGGTATGGAGAGGGTACCGGCCTTCACGAGTGCCACTGAGGGCATGGAGGAATGCTACCGTCGTTCCCGGACGCCAACGCACCGTTTGGCAGCGCCCCGTAATAACGGCGTACGGCGTATGCTTCATTAGCGAGTGCGCCGTCCCCTGCTCGAGCCGTGCAGCGCGTGCAGCGACCGCATGGTGACATGCCAAACGGTATGAAGATTTGCACGGCCCCCTTCATCAAGACAGTTCACTCATTCACTCATTCACATTTTCGCTCCTTCACTCCTTCACTTCTTCACTGCTCCACGACGTCCCAACTTTTTTGATGAGTTTTCATGACATGAAAGGCGAGAGCCGATGAATATCCAGATGCCAAGACACATTCACCGATATCGGAGATTAACAGCGTGCAGCAAGCGGGGGAGGATCACAGCTGCGGCAAGTTGCGGCAAGTGTCTGCATTCATTTCAATCACAGTCTTATTGAAAGAGGCATTCTGAGCATTTTGTGCCCATTCTATGTGTCTGTTTCTATTCCGCCCATTGTGTATTTTGCTTTTGAGACATGGGTATTCTATCATTGCGGACTTGGGTATTTTTGTCCAGCCTTCGGTTTCTCTCACAGCATTCCTCATCCCCCAGACTGCTCAGTATGGTCAGCGTGGTCGGTCAGCATGGTCAGGCATTCGCTAGCCCAGCCATCAGCCCCAGCAGCCATAGCAGCCTCAGCAGCCTTTCTGGCCATGTCTGGACCTCGTTGACGCCCATCCATCCCATGAGTACAGTACAGCCAGAACCGCCAGACACGCCAGCAAATTCCCACGTTTCACAGCCAACCCTCCAACCCTCCAACTCATCAGTTGGGACACTCATTACTAAGCTCCGTCGGGCTGAAATAACAGATGGGCAAGCGAAACCGTTGGCTTGAGGGATGAAATGGGACAAGGTTACGGGGGTACTGGCTCATGTTGGGCATATCGGGGGTGTTAGGGGTGTTGGGACCGTGCATCCAGGCAAATAAACAAAATGTCGCAAACCTTCCTTGTCCGTATCCTGCGTGGCTTACTTGATGGTGGACGTTGGTCAGCGTCCCCCGTCAAACCTGTTTCGTCAGCCGTCGACGTCAGCTCTTAATGTCAGTTTACGCCACGGACAAGCACGAAGTGGATCCGGTATTCCGGAATCAGACGAGCCTGGACTTGGTGCCCACAATCTCTCACAATCCGTCGCTGTCTGCCACTTTCTGCCACGGCTTGATCACCCGCTGCACTTGTGAGACTCGTGTGAAACCACTAGCTAGCCGCTTGTGAACACCGTGGACACTGTGAAGACCACGAACGCCGTCGACTAAGCCTCCAGCCGAGCCGCTTGCGCCGCCACGCGGTCACCATGAACCGAGTCCGCGGCGGGCGGCGGGGGGAATGCGGCGCACCGAGGCTCATGTCGAGGCTTCATGTCGGACCCTTCGTCGCCGCTGACGTTGATGGCAGTGGCGGCTAGCACGGCTCGCATGGAAGTATCCTGGAGCAAGATGGCGGCTGGACACGGCTGAGCACGGGGTTGGGGGTTGGCGGGAGCTCGTGCTGGATGCGAGACAGTTCTGTGTCTACCGCCGGTGAACTCGATCATGCCTCTGCTGAATGGGGGTGTGACGAGCGTGCTGAGCTGGCTCTGGTGGCCGCGGAGACCTTGCTGATTGCCGGTCTGTGCTGTGGCTGCCGCTACCGGTGCTGGCGTGATGATGCTTGTGCTGAATGTTTTTGCCGCCCGATAGGCTTGACTGGCCTGACGAGCCACACGGGATTGTCAGTGGCGAAGGAACCATGTAACTCGTGCTGAATGCGGATGCTCGTGCTGAATGCCGGCGCTTTGGCTGCGTTTTGGCTTTGCGTTTGGCTTTGCGGCGTCTAGTTTGGCTGCGTTTGGCTTCTTTGGCTGGCTGGCGGCGACGCCGCTGCTCATCATGGCGCCTGCTGGCGCTGGGAGGCAAGAGGGTGGCGAAGGGGATGACGAAAGCGGGCGACAACCCCACGGTCCGAGCGCCCGAGCTCCGACTGGCCCGCATTCGGAGCATGCAAACACGGAGGACGGTGGGCTGGTGGGGAGGGGTTGGGGGACGCGAGGGAGGAAGGACGGAGGCGAAGGAGCAATGCCAGGGTTGTGGCGGCGTGGCGCCTCGACTGCTGTGAGGCTGGCGCTGGCGCTCAGGTCAGCCAAACCAGCCAGGCAAGCCAGATGAAGCTGATGCGATGCTCGTCAGCCAACCGCCTCTCAGCTCTTGGAGCCAAACAACCCGAGCGCGTCAGGGTCCCATTAAGGGGGGATCATCGAGCCCATCCGACAGGCTACCAGTGGCCAACCAGGCCCTCGCCCAGAAGTCTGGTATCCCGGCGTCAAGGGCTTATGCAGGGCTTGTCCTGGGCTGGCAAAGGTATGATCACTTGACCCGAGGGTACCACGAGACGCCTTTGCCTGCAGTGGCGACCCCTCTGACATCAACGGCGGGCAGGAGGAAGCTGTGAAGCTGCCAAGGCTGCTTCGTCGCATCGGTCCAGGCTGCCAGAGACACCGCGTGAAGGCACCGCGTGCCAGTGCTTCAATTGCATGCCCTCGTGAGGGCAGGTGGCAGAGCGCCAGGCAAGCGCCAGGCGAGCGCCAGTCAATTGCCGCCCACAACTTTGATTGCGACCGCTATCATACCACCGCACAACACGCACAGCACGGCACAGCAGCGCAGAGCACATCATGCACAGCGCAGCAGTGCCAGCAACTGCACCCGCCAGCAAAATGTCCGACATATCAAGTGCCAGGACAGCCAGCCAGAGCGCCGCCAACGCCATGCAATTCAATGCACTCTTTGGGCCCAGATTCCAGATTTCATCTAGATTCCCTCCACACACCGGTAAGATTGCTCGCCTGCCTGAGGCTGCCCAACTTGCCCATAATGGCCAGATTCCATTACGCACGCTCTGCCCAGTATAGCCGTTGAGACACGAGTACTTATGGCGTGAGGGTGCTAATTGGCCTGTGAGACATGGACAGAGGCATGAGGCACTGGGCAAAGTATGCGCTTGATCCGCTGCGAAGCCCGCACCCGCGGACCTACTATGGGTCTCTTTCAGCCTACTGTGCGCTTGCTATCACAGTGCCATCTGCAATCTGCAATCTGTGACCCTGCGGGGGACCCGGAATAGACTGATAGGGAGCTGGGTCGGTGGCGACAGATACGCCAACTGCACGCGCTGCACGCACACTCGGAAACGAGGCACAGTCGCAAACCCACCCAGCATGCTCCTGCACCAGTCGCCCCGGTCCACTCCGTTATGCGCAGCCACTCACCTGACCTATCCACCTGCTATCGTGGGTCGGGGGTCCGCAAGTGGCTCAAGGCATGCATACTTTCTCTTCGCATGTCACCTCTATACCTCACACCTTTCCAGCTCGTGCTTCCCCGCAGCAGATCCATGAGCAAGAGTGGGGCAAGATATGCAACCTGAAGTGTCGTTGTTATTGTTCCACCTTTCTGTGCGATTGCGGTCCGTTGGAAAAGCGTCTTGTGATCGTGATGTATGGCTCTGCGGGCAGCTACGGTGTGCGGGCAGGGAGGACAGGATTTACTGGAACGCGCACTTGGCCGAGTAACAGAGGCACCCGGATTCAAGGATTCCAGCGGAGTGTGCCTGCCTGGCAAACCTTGGATTAGGAACGGGGGTTAGTGCGTACTCTCCTTTACATCTGCTCCACCGTTGCATCGCCCATGTCTAAGAGCAACAAGATGCAGCCATGTTTGAGCCGCATGAAGTTTGTAGTGACGGAGTCCTGTGTGACGAGCACGCAGATTGGAGCGTGGCTCGTGTGGCGACACAAATGCCCGCATCACTACTGCGCGTCACGTCGGGCCTGCGAGTGGGCAGTCACCAGTTGATGTGACATACCTTCTGCTGCGGCATGGTCTGGGTCTCGTGATGGGTTTCGTGAAGCAAGTGATGCAAGTGATGGGTACATGGGCCGCAGTCGCTCAGGCGCGCAAGCCCGCAAGCGAGCAAGCGCACAAGCTAACACCGATCCGAGACCCGTCTAGCAAGCTTCTGAGCCCTTCTGAGCGCTTCGTTGACGCTTCTGACGTTCCGATAACGACATCGTCGCAGCCACACTTCCCACAGATCAAGCCATGGCTCAAACGCAGCGATCGCTGTTCCGTGGCAAGAGCCACGAAACTGTGCATTGGAGCCGAGCGTAGCAGCTGTGCATTGGAGCTGCATCCGAGTACTGGAGCACTGGAGCTATGGAGCATTGGAGCATTTGGAGCTGAGCTGAAACGCGCCTCCCGCAGTCTTTCCCCCCACTGTAGGTGCCACAAGCGAAGGTGACTAAGGACACGAAGGACACGCAAGGCTGTGGCCCCAGATCCTCCCCCAGATTCGCCAGATCCAACCATGGGAGCCCAGACGGTCAGATGGTCAGATGGGCAATGATCCGAGACCTTGTTGAGTTGTGAGACTACGTTTGCCTGCAATACAATGGGGCTCGATCCCGAGTTCTGGTCCAGGTTGCATTCCTCAGCCAAAAAGCCCAGGTATCAGCCTTGAGAGTGATCCGGATACGAAGTTGGGCAGGTGGGGTAACGCGAGCTCGCGCGAGCTTCTGACCTGTTTCGTGCTGACACAGAACGTACAACGTACAACGCCGAACGCCGGACGCCGGCACACGCACTGTGCACTGTGCACTGGGCGGTGGAGTGGGAAAGGCTTCAGCTTCCTGCTTGCGTAGCTGACGTTCTGCCGTTCCCGATCCTCGGCGTTCACCGTGTGTGGGCCGGGCTGTGTGGACGGCTGAACCAGACAAACTCTCACGTCAGCACTCTTGGTCGCACGAGCCTGCATGGCGTACTGGCGTTACGCCCACACGTCAGCGGCCCAGCGGTGACAGTTCAGCACGGATCGCTGATCGCAGAGCACGCGTGAGGATGCAGATCAAGGACGAAACTCTAACCTTCGCTGGACGTCATGGGCGTGTTGGGCGTGCTGGGCGTGCTCGGCGGGGTGGTCCGAGCGCGAGTGTCCCCGAGCAAGCCGCAGCCTGCAGCCTGCAGAGGAAAAGGCCGATCACCGGCGGCCCCTGGCCCTTGCGATGTACCTTGCCACCCGCCGCGGCGCTGCGTAGACAGCCGCTTTTGTCCCTTGCCCACTCTACGTTCATTGCGTTCCTACTTTGCCTGCGTTCCTATTCCTGTAATTCCTGTAAACGATAGAATGAGGGGGATGTCACTTGGGCACGAATGCAGCTACCGGAATACGGGAGTGCACAGGAGTACTGGAACGTTCTGACCTGAGCATACCTGACGATCGAAGGTCATGCGGGGGTGCAGATATGCGCTCAAGCGAGGAGATCTAATCTAGCAAGAGCTCGTACACATGGTTCGGTGAATACACAAGACCAAGCGACACGACGGACGAGGACGCTGGCGTCCACTAATCACTCGATGATTGGGACGCTAGTCCCGCGCTTGTACGCACTTGTACGCACTACGCGCACTTACGACGCACTACTCGATGAGAGATCATCCGATCAGCGCTAGTACATTGGTGGAAGATTCCGGCTCGCCGTGCGCCCTGCAGGTGCGCATTCGGGCCTTCGTGATCTCCTGGTTCCTCGATCCTCATGTCCTCTTGGCTCCCACGGTCCTCTGTCATCTTGCGCCATGCGGCATTTCTCGCGGCGGCGTGCTCAGATTCGCTGCCGCTGGCCCGTGGACGCAGAGACGCGCTGCCAAGACGCGGTTGAAAGGGCACGCGGGGCTACGTACTTGCGCTCATTTTCGCTCATTTCACGATGGCACACAAAGGTCACATGCGCCTCAGCCTTCTGAATCGAGTGTTCCAGGGAACAGCGTGTGGTCCCGGGTCCGGAACGTCGGAAGCGCTTTCCTTTTCCCATTCTGTCCCATTCTGACCGTTTGTGGGATTCCTGCGTGTTCCTTCAAATGACTGGCGGTGGCCAGTAGGAAGACCTGAAAGACCTGGCCACACAGGAATCAGTGGGACAACGGCGTTGTTTAGTGTCGTTTGTTGCAAGAGCTCGGCCGCGCGAGTGATAAAAGTCAAATTGGGAATGATGAATAATGTCTCAGATCTGCACAGGGTCTAACAGGGTCCGGCCGTTGAGTTCCATGAGTTCCTGTTCAGGCCTGGTCAGGGCCATACAGACATAATTGAGCCCCAATAGCGAGCTTGAAGGGCATGAAGGGCAAGAAGGGAATGGTGCTGTTGTGCTCTTATGGTGTGCCGCGGGCCAAGCATGCACGGAAGGAGAGCGAATGCATTTCAATGCTTGGTTCTGGGACAGGGAATGCAGGGCGGCCCTCAACCCTGGTTACCAGAATTAAACCAGCGCGCCAGGACAAGCTGGGTCAAGCTGGTGTGTAAGCCACCTTGCCACCGGTGGTCAAGGCAGAAGGCGACACGAACTCGGCTGAATGAAAGGAGGTAGGTTGCTTATGCACACGCCGTCCAGCCTAGCCAGCCTAAACGTAAGGCTGGGCGCTGGCGCAGCCGCAGCCGCAGCACAGACCGACGCTGGGCGTGCTGGAGCAGGATCGATGATTGACTCCTCAGGGAGCCTCAGGGCCGGCTGGATGCAGGTCCAGGGCCCGAAAGGAAGGTAAAGGAAGGCTAGGAAGGCCGCGAAGCCTCCAGGACTGCGCCGCTGAACGTGCCGACGTGCTGAGTAGGCTGGGCATGCTGGGCACCGCTCAGCACTGGCGTGCTCGAACCTGAAGGGCCTGCACCAGGAAGCTGGAGGCCGCAGGCCGCAGAGCTAGAGTGGGGGGGCGAAAGAAGAGGCGACGTCGAGGGCGCACGTCTGGCACCCGTGGCCCACCGCACGTCTGGGACTGGTGCTGCAGTGCTTCAGGGCGTGGTTGGGTGGCGCGCGCCTTGGCCACTGTGCGCATGCAGCTTGCACTGGATCAGATGGAGCCGACAGACACGCGCCCCCGACGACTGGGGCCTCTCTGCCCCAACACGCCGCAAGCCGCACGCCGCACGCGGCACGCCGCACGTCTGGAGACTTGGAGTCTTCCTTGCCCCGATCGAGGAACCGATGTCCAAGCCGACTGAAGCGACTCAGGAGTCACGGATCAGGTATCAGCCTGCAGGCGGCGGGCCACCCAGGCGACCAGGGCAAGGCGCATCATTCACACTTGCACCCACACAGCAGCCTCGATTCTCGATCCGCATCGTGCTGCGTGCGGATCGGGCTCCAGACACGACACGCTGCCAGGGAATCGACAGGATCGTGGTTGCCCCTGTCGGCGTTACTTTGATTCACCTGCTCCATCCGTGGCCGCCGTGGCCGTAGGCCCTTGGGCCTTGGGACCTTCGCGATCTCCTGATGTCCTGAACATCTGAGCACCTGGCCACCTGGCGACAGCACCGGCAGCACCCCCCCGTACCCCGAGATGGACACCTGAGCCGCTCATCACCTACGATCACTGCTGCATCCCTCCCACCCGCCGCCCTGATAACCCCCATTCCATCCCTCCCACATTACTTAGACTTATAACACCACCACCTCCGAACCTCCTTGCTCCCCACTCACTCAAACAGAGCTAGATACCACCACAACCACCACCACTCTCCTCTCCGTATCGCTACCATCTGCTACGAATCAACCCATACACAGCCTCCCCCCCATTCCTCTGTGACGACGCTTGTACACGACTACGACGCCTGCTTTACCTCCGGCCTCCCTTCTCCCCAACCAGACACACAGACCACTCCCAACCACTCACCCAGCGGCCCGTGATCAAGCCGCAAAACGACGAACACACGCAAGGCAACAGTGCACAACAGTGCACGCACCTCACACCGCGCGCACACTGCACACCGCCCGCCGGTGCACGAGTACTCGCGCGTCACCGGACAATACACCAGCCCAGCGCTTCGTCCTCCGTTCCTCACGGCTGTCCCCACCGACTTGTTCTCCATTCGTTCGATTCGTCGACCACAGCGGCTCGAGCGCGAACAAACACACCGGCGACAACCTCCGCGCACTTGACGACCTGCACTTGCACACCCGCACCTGACCGCACCGACCCGGGTTACGAACTGGTTCAAAACCCCACTACTTCCCCCGCCTTCTTCCCCATCCCTCCCTATCTCTCATCTGCCTGCACACACCTGCAGCCCGCAGCTTTCCTACCCAGCTCACACCCGCTTGCTGCCTACCCCTCTCCCGTTCCAGCTCCCTACTCTCACTTCCATTGTCAACCAGCTTCACCTGAAACTGGACGAACGATTAATTCCCCGACATCTGACACTCCCTTGATACCGACTTCCGAGCCGACACAGTAACAGTAACAACAATGATTGACGAGACATGTCGCCACCTTGCCGGCCAGTCCGTGGACAATGGAAGGTACGAGCTCGTCTCGATCCTTGGCGTCGGCGGCTACGGCGTCGTCTACCTTGCCATTGACCACTGCTCGAAGTCGTCCACCACACCCTCGCCCTGCAACACCGCCCCCTACGTCGCCGTCAAGGTTCTCGGCCGAAGAGGACTCGACGACCGACAACGGCATTTCCAGCGTCGGGAAGTCGCCCTCCACCAGCTTGCTTCCCCCCACCCGAATGTTGCGTCCGTGCACAAGGTCATTGAGAATGATAGGTACACGTTTGTCATCATGGACTATTGTCCCGGCGGCGACCTGTTTTCGATGATCACGGACAAGCAGCGCTACGTCGGTGACAACAAGCTCGTGCAGTCGGTCTTCCTCCAGATCATCGACGCCGTCGCATACTGTCACAGTCTCGGGATCTACCACCGGGATCTCAAGCCCGAGAACATCCTCTGCTCTGCCGATGGCACGCAGGTCTGGATCGCCGACTTTGGTCTCGCCACGACTGAGAAGCAGTCGCGTGATTACGGATGGTGAGTGACTTAACTTTGGGTGACTTCATTGAACCCTAATCGTCCCCTCCATCGGCATCTGCCGTAACCGTGGTCAGTCCGGGGAGGGTGCCTTCGGGCTATCCCTTGGACTCGCACCCCCGATGGTTCGTCTCTGGGTAATCTCCGGTTCCCAACCCAGAGACCCAGAGACCAAGAACCAAAGACATGTTCCGAGCAAACCACCTTTCCACAGCACGCCATTTCGCAAGCAATTAGACGCTGACTCTTCTCACAGTGGATCCACCTTCTACATTTCCCCCGAATGCCAGGGCGGCCTCTTCAAGCCCGTCGAGTCGTACTCGACTATCCAGGCGGATCTCTGGTCGCTCGGCGTCGTGCTCGTCAACCTCGCATGCGGTCGAAACCCATGGCGTCAGGCCTGTGCCGAGGACGACACATTCCGCGCTTATCTCGAAGACCCGTCAATCCTCGAGGCCATCCTTCCTCTGTCTTCGTCGGCTAGCTCGATCCTCGCCCTGCTCTTCGCTCAGGACCCGACCACACGCCTCACACTGGAGGAGCTTCGTGCCATGGTCATCAGGACCCGCACCTACACCACACTCCGCCCGGCACGCTCGATGGCGCTCGTCTCACCTTACCCTTCCCCGGCGCCCTCGTTCGCTCCATCAACGTACTCTTCCCCGAGCCACTCGCCTCTGCCCTCGCCCGTGTCATCGCCTCAGCCCTACCCCGAGGAGGCGGCTGCTGCTGGCAGCGCCAAGTTCCAATCGTGGTCATACGTCCAGTGCCCCTACGGCTCCGACTCGATGCCCGTCACGCCCACCACTCCGAACTCGCCCCAGTCGGTCGGCACTCCCGGCCTCATCCCATCGGGGATCGGCCGCAGCTGTTCGACGTCTTCGGGCTCGCTGCCGCCGACACCGCCGCTGGACGCCCAGTTCGGTCCGCAGATCGTGCCCCAGATCGCGTTCCGCACCGCGAACGCCAAGCCGATCAAGCTGTCGCAGCCCCCCAAGAAGTTCAAGACCCGCTACGCGGAGCGCGAGTACCACGTCCCCACCGCGGTCGTCGGCTACAGCTACGAATCCAACTTTGCCCTGTAAGGCGTTCCTTCTCGGGCTTCAACCGGCTTTCCTCTCTCTCCCCAGAACGTCGTGCCGACTCTGGGAGACGACCGAGCCACCGGCAAACCATCATTTCTTAAGGACACGGAAAGACAGCGATCCCCGACATGATCTCTATTTTTTCTCCCACTACCACTTCACTTTGGGCATTTTGTTTACCAACCGCACGAACTTGCATAGACGACCGCAGACGTTCCCGGTCACCCTCAGCATTGTAATTACAACAACCAATCAACTCAGACTCGGCAAACAACAACAACAGCAACACGCCCATTTTGTACACCGCGCACAATAACAGAACACTTGTATCCACCAGCCAACAAGCAATACACTCGTATAGTTACTCTATTTTGTTGCATGCATAGCGCTATCACATATGCCAGTGGTTGCACTTGGACTGATCGCTAATTTCACTGAACTTTACACACAGCGCTGAACTTCGCACACAGGAGCAACGAGGCTAGAAATCACAATCCATACTGGTATCAGAGACAAACTACTACAGTCTATTTATCCGTGTCCATCGGCTCGGACTCGTCCTTCTTCTCCTCGGCGAGCTTCTCGCCCTCCGCCGTCGGGACGGGGGCTGGGGCCGCCTCGTCCTTCTTCTCCTCCTCCGCAGCTGTCGGCTCGGCGGGTTCGGCGAGTTTCGGCTCGGCCTCGGCCGCGGTCTCGGCAGGGGCGGCAGGCTCGGCGGGCTTATCGGCGGGCTTCTCGCTGCTCTCAGCAGGCTTCTCAGCACTCTCAGCGGGCTTCTCGGCGTGCGTCTCGGGCTTATCGACCGTCTCCTCATCCTTCATCTCCACATCCCCGTCCCGGGCCTGCTCGACCGTGGCGGCCCACTTCTTGATGTCCGCCGACGTCGTCTCGGTCTGCACGCCGAGCTGTTCCGTCTCCTTGTTCTTCTCGGCCAGGGGTTCGTCCTTCTTCTCCTTCTCCACTGCCCGCTCTGGCCTCTCGGACTTCTCGGCAACTTGGGCCGGCGTACGCGGGGACCGCGATCGTCTCCGTCCCTTCGATCCTTCACGCGACGCACGTTCGGCGCGCTCAGACCGCTCCCGGTGACTCTGTCTGTGCCGCCTCCCGCCGAGCCCTTCGTCCTCGGAATCACTGAGCGAGTTTTCGTTCTGCTTCTCCCGGTCCCAGAGCCGCATGGGGCGGCGCTCATCGGGGTCCTCGTCGTCCTCATTCTCGTTTCCGTCCAGCACGTCCTCGTCGTCATGGGCCAGTTTCGGGATAGACTGCAGCGGGACAGAGGGCGCGGCCTCCTTGTCACGCAACATTTCGAAGACGCTCTCGCGCACCTTGTCGAGGTACTCGCGCGTGTTGTGGTCGGCCATGTTGTTCGGCTTGACGTCGAGCTCGTAGTCCGGGCCGTAGTACTCGTAGTACTCGTTGTTGGGGATGGAGCTGCCGAGCTCGACACCGGCGGCCAGGCCTGTCTCGTAAGCCCAGGTTCGCGAGACCGACTTGACGGTGTACCCTCCTCCGCCGAGCATGAGGAGCGGGAGGCCAAAGCCTTTGATGAACTGTACGCAGGCGGCGTGGCCGCGCATGGAGAGGTTGAAGCTTCCGAGCCGGTCGCCGGAGAGCGAGTCCGAGCCGCACTGCAGCACGATCGCGCCCGGCTTGTACCACTCGATGATGCGCGTGATGACCGGCTGGAAGATGGAGGCGTAGTTGGCGTCGCTCATCCCATCCCGCAGGGGAACGTTCACGGCGTACCCCTTCCCCTTGCCGATACCCGTGTCCCGCACGTCGCCCGTACCGGGGAAGAACTCGCCATACTTGTGGAACGAGCACGTCATGACACGGTCTGTCGTGTAGAAGGCCTCCTCCACTCCGTCGCCGTGGTGCACGTCGATGTCGACGTAGAGAACGCGCTGGTGATACCGCAGCAGCTCCAAAATGCCGAGCACAATGTCTGATGTCAGCTTTTACCACGACCTGCCAGCTAGCTCCATCAAGGGCCCACTCGCACCGCGATCAGAGAAAATCAGCCAGCGCTTGACTGCGCGCAGACGGCTCGGCGATGCCGCGAGCGACAGGTCCGAATGTCCCTCACTCCGCGGCCAATCTCACCACTCACCATTGACGTAACAGAATCCGCTCGCCTCAGCCTTCTTCGCGTGATGCAATCCACCGGCCCAGTTGACGGCAATGTCGCACTTGTCCCTGCTCAGACGAGCCGCGCCCTCCATAGAGCCGCCAGCCGAGATGGAGCAGTACTCGAACAGGCCGTCAAAGATGGGGCAGTCGTCGCCAACGTTGTACTTGACCTGCTCCTTGGAAAACTGTGCCTCGTTGTCGGGCGTGATGCGGTGCAGAAAGTCGACGTACTCGTCCGTATGGAACTGGGACATCTCGCGCTTCGTCGCCGGCTTGGCGCGGAAGATCTCCATCTGCTTGTACAGCCCATAGTTCATCACGAGCGAGTGGCACATGCGGATACGCGTCGGCTTCATCGGGTGGCCCGGGCCATAGTGATAGTTCCCGATGTCCGAGTCGAAGAAGTAGCACTGGGGACGGTTAGCACGAGCACGGCAAGTGACGGGCTGGGTTAGGGGGTGACTCACGACGCGCTTCTTCGACTCGCCCATGATCGGCTCCACGAGTCCGGCCATGGTGCGTCTATCGGATCGGGGTCGAGCTCAGTGTCTAACGTTCTAGGTCCGGCTGTCGGGCTGATGCAAGGTATCTCGGTGGTGGATGGTGGATGCGCCTGGCTGCAGAAAGTATCGAAGGATGACGAATTGCTTAGGACACTGAACACTGCCAGGCCCTGGTCAATACACGGTCATAACCGCAAGTGAGCGATATGGTGCCAGGCACGCCAACGGCCATATCGCCGTAAGGCCGATCGATCATTGTTGTTTCTGGGCGAGCTCGATGCTGTCATATCTCTCGCCGCCGACGACTCGGACTTCAGTGTGCATAGCCAGCTGATTCGCCACCACCACCATGTCGGGATCAGCTATCGATGCGCTGCCCTACATAGACAAGCAGGTCGAGGATCCTGGTAAGCTTTGAAGGCCATTCCTCGTAAGCTAACGCGCAGCCATCAAGCAAAAGGCGCAGGCCCTGATCGAGGCCGAGCTCACCGCGACGCCGATGGTCGCCGATGATGATGTGCGGCTGCCCAGGGACGTCGACGTCTTTCCTGTGAGCTAACTGAACACTAGTCGCCCAGCTGACAGGCAGAAAAGCGAAGAGCTCTCGAAGCTGCTGGCGGACTACGCTAATGAGCCGATCCGCGGCATCGACCCGGGACGCTATGCGCCGCCGGCCGTGAGCGAGGATGCGACGGAGGAAGAGCTCATAGCGGCCGAACAGCGCGGACGGATATCTGAAGGACACATGGACCTCCGGTAAGTAGCTGCTAGGTCCCCGCCATCGTAGCTGACGTAAGAAACGAGAGCATCGGGGTGATGCAGTCGTACGGACCGAACGCATGGCTTGTCCGCAACTACCAGCTCAAGTCTCAGCTGGACGAGCTGCAGGGAACGCTTGCACGCGTGAAGGAGGAAGTCACGGAGGTAAACCGCGCCCGCCGTGTCGCGCAGGAGGAGGCTGGCGAGCACCTCGCGCGCCTCGAGGGACGGTGGCAGGACATGGTCTCCAGCACTGTCCAGCTCGAGATGGCGTGCATGGCCATGGAGGGCGAGGTTGCGCAGCTGCGCCGCAAGGAGGAGCAACTCAAGAGCGAGGTCGCGGCCCTCGAGGGCTGAGCATGTTGTAGCTAATAGAGCATTTATGTACATCTTTACAATACTTATGTCGCCTGGGACGCTCTAGTCGCCACGCAGCTTCTGTACACGCTTCAGGACAGAGTCCTTCGACGGGTCTGGAGTCAGTTGACGACGACGAACCAGACAACTCACCGTACGGGTGCTCCTTGGAGGGGATCTCGAGCAGAGCGGGGAAGGCAGCCTGGTAGCGGTCCACCGTGGGGCGTATCCGGTCAGCGATCTGAGGTCAGCTCCTGATTGCGCACGCGCACTCACATGCTGGTTAATCAACAGGATGGCAATGTCCTTCCTGTCCTCGGTGTACTCCTGGAACGCCGCCTCGATAGCACCCGTCTGCGTCTCTGCTCTGTTAGCTGCTGCTCAGTGACAGGTGTTCAGCTCCAGGGCATAGACATTGCCTGGGGGAAGCCACCTCAGTTTTGTGGCTACTCCCATGTGAGCTCCGAGTACGCACTGCCGTCGACGATGAAGAAGTTCTTCTCCTGTTTGTCATCCACGTTGCCGATACCCGCGAGGAGGAGGCCGGTGACGGAGTCCTGCGGTCAGCTTGAAGCACGGTACCTGAACAGCTCACCTCGTCACCGATAACAGCGATCAAGTTCCTTCCCTTGGGGTTCGAGGTCGAGCTCATTGTGCTAATTCGATCTGATCAATGGACGGGATGCAACAGCGATGTTGGGACCGGCGTAGGTAAGGTGCAGCGGCGGGTGACGCTCGCCGGGCCGTGACCCTGGAGTGTGGGTGGAGGTCGCGGAATCTCCGTCCCAATCGCGTTCATGGCAGACTGGGGCGGTATTGTTGCTCTTCCTCGAGACATCAACACCATCCTTTCCGTCTCCAGCATACAGCAGCGATCGGCGCACACGCTGCTGAGGAGCAACTCATACCGATTATTCGATATTCGGTGAAGGATACCAAGGCGGAAGACCGCCCGAGATCGCTGCGAACATGTCCGAACTCGGCCCGCGCGAGATCACCGGCCGGGCCGCATCCCGCGCCTTACCGTCCAAGAAGGTGAGCTGGATAGGGAGTTCCCCAGTAGCTGACAGCAGTGGGCAAAGCTTGTGTCGGACTGGGCATCAAAACAGGATAACCCCGAGACTGCGACTCGAACCATCACTGGTGAGCTGCTCCTCGTCTGACATAGCTGACTTCAGCCGCCCTTCTGCATCACCTTGTGAAGCCGCATTCACCTTCGGTCCTCGTCACATACTTGCAACAGGCTCTCGCAGACGGGATATTCACCGCCAGGGAGTTTGCAGTCGCGCTACAGGTCCACCTGCATCGCTCCGAGGTCCAGCCATCGACGCCGGTGCTCGCGTCCATCGCGACTGCTCTCATCTCCAACCCGACCGGTTTGAACGAAACGCTTCCGTCCCCGGTGGTGCTCTCTGATGTTCCTGACGTCGGCACGAGTGCTTCAGCTGAACCGGAAGAGGTCCCCGCCTTAGTTCTGCTCTTGCCGCTGTTGCGACAGTGCGCTTCTGCTCCGGCACCTGCCCCACTACACGCGCTTGCCGCCAGGCTGACAACGCTGATCCCACCCATCCCCGCCCCACCATTTGAGGCTGGTCTCGAGGCCGCGCAGATCAGCTCCCTCCTCCCCGAGGACGTCGCGAAGCCACTTAGAGAGTGTCTGGCTGGTCTCATGGCAGACCTCCCGCTTCCACAAGCTCCTGCTCCGGACGTGATGTTCGGCAATGGGATGGGCGATGTCGGCGTCGGCATGCAGATGGGACAGATGGGCGTCGGAGTACAGATGCCTGTGTCTGCCATGCCGCTCCGACAAGCGGCAGCCTTCCTCATCGAGTACGGCGCGAGAGCCCACACCTGGGAGCGGAATCCGGAATACGCTTCGGTCCCGCGGTTACCTCATCCTCACCATCGGCATATTATCCAGCTTGGCCGCGCGCTCACGACGGACTCCCAAGCGTTCATTATCGCGCTGTTCGACGCTGCCGCAGACCGGGTGTTAACCTCCTGGTCACATTCTCCGAGTGCCGCTGTCCGACCATACGTCTTCTTCACCGAGGCTCTTCCCGTTATGCTGCGGTGGTGGCGGGACAATGCAGACCCGAAGTGGCCGTACCCTGCCGACCTGCAGGGTGCGCTGCAAGGAGTGATCACGACGCACTCGCAGCAACTTTCCAACTGGTTCCAGGCTGTCAACTCGATCTACACGGCCAAGTTTTCGCAGTCAGAACCAGACGAGGAAGGCTATGTGCAGCCTGACGGCTGGTCGCTGCTGTCACTGGAGGCGACCGCCGTGCGCCGTTACGTGTCTTTGGGGCTGCTGGAAGAGGAGGCTGCTACCGAGCTCATCGGAAGCCCGGTCAAGCCCGCTTCCTCTTGCGAGTCTCTGATGGAGCGGCTAGCTACAACGTCGCCCTCCCACCTTCCTGCCCTGGAGACATTTATCACATATGCCTCTGGCGCGACATCTTCCACAGCTTCACTTGGCGCTGAGGTTGCCACTGTGAGTTTGACGGCCTGTGTTGACAACTGACAGTAGTGCATCACCGACATCGCCCAGAAGTCGGCGCCCGACAACCTCTTCGTCCGACTGGCTGGTTCTCCGTCTCTGATGGTTCTGATTGCCGCCTACATCTCGCCCTCCTCTCTACTCGACATCATCACTGAAAACCTTCTGGATCGAGTTGAGGACGCCGCCGTGCGGCAGGAAGACCCGCAGAGCAGTCTTATCCGGTTTGGAGCGGGTGTGGTGCTGGCAGAAACGTTGTGCGCCCAGTTCAAGGTGAGTTCAATGACCCGATTCTGAACTAACCTCTAGCTTCCATTGCCCCACCTGCTTTGGAATGCTCGTCGTGTCTCTAACCTCGAAGACCTCACTGAGGACGAGCGGGGTCATCTTAACGGCTGGGTGAAAGCGCTGTTCGGCTCTGACGGTATCGACGACGAAATTCTGTTGAAGACGTCGCCGCAAGGTCTGTGTCGATTGGCTTCAACGCTGGTGCAGCAGTCAATTGTTGCTGCGTCTTCAGGTCAGATTGACCTCGACACTCTGCACTCTGGCCTGTCATACTTTGCTCAGCCCCTGCTGTCATGGTGCTTGGGCAGCGTGGTTGGCTGGCTGTGCGCCGAGATCGAGCGTCTGGGACAGCTCTCAGGTGTGCACCTCAATGTCTTGCAGACTCTGGTGCTCGACTCTGCATTCCCCGAGCCCTTACTACGCGCGAACGCCCACGCTATGAACCGCTTGCTCGAGCCCACCAGTGGACTTGAGCCAGTCATCCAGAGCTCAGGCTTCGACGCGATCGCTGTTCGCGCCCGACTGCAGGCTGTCGGAGGACCCGATGGCTCAGCACTCCTCCCAGACCCTCCGTACCTTTCCCCTCTGCCCACTCTGCGGTCTGAAATTCAGGCCGTACGCCACATCGACATTGCGACGCAAGGTTGGGAATCCAGGTTGCTGGACGCCGTGCAGGCGGCGCTGCGCGCTGAAGGCTCACTGAGAGTCCTGGACGCTCTGCTTCCCGACATTGTATACCCCTCCGTCGTAGACGTTGAGGATCCGATAACGCAAGTGGTAGCGCTCATCTGCGCGCTTCACCTGCAAGGGATCCCTCTTTCTGTGGCTCTCGTGAATGGCCTGGTCCCTTCACTGTTTGCCCCCCGATCACTGTTCGTGCCTGCTTCAATGCAACCGCACCTTATCGGAACCTCAGCGAACGGAGTCAATAATGCCACCCCTCCCCTGCCGTACGCCGCTCACACGCTCCACCGTCTCCTGCGCTCCACAATTTTGGCTGTGGCCACCAGCGACGACACTCTCGCCGACCAGCTCGCGCAGTACCTTGCGGAGGAGATTGCCTACCAGGGAACCCGCCCAGTCAACCAGCCCAAGACAAAACGCGTGCCGAGGGGTCTGGGTCCAGGGGCAGCGCCGGATCCTGGTCTCGTCGACGAACAGAAGGCGCTCCTTGACGAGCTGATCTCGAAATTCGAGGCGGACGACGAGCTCAAGGGGCGGTTCCCTTCGTTTGTGAACACCATGGCACCGAAGGCGATAAACGGGGAAGTCGCGAACGGAGACGGGGACGTGCAGATGTCATGAGGGGCGATGTGCAGATGAGAGGATGCGTGTATCGGGCGCAAGAAAAACAGAGGATGATTGTAGCAAGAGAAGATGCATTTCCCACCCAAGTGACCCACATTGAATTCAAGGGGCAGTGCGGGGCCGCCGCCACCAGAGCGCCGAGCCATTCGTTAGACACGGACTGTGCACTGAACTCCACCAGCCATCTGCCCCTGCCCTGGCGTCATCGATGCCTTTCATCATCGTTCTGGCCGTCACACCTCCTCCACTAGTTCTATTGATCTCCCACCATGTTGTGAGTGCAGAGGTGCGAGGTCCGAGCTGATTTCTAGCAACACGCCGCGGGGCGGCAGCGTGTATGGAGCTTCCTCCATGTCGCAATCTCAGTTCGCCGATCCTCTGGCGACCCCGGGGTACGACGTCGACCCTTGGAGCGGTACGCAATCGCCATCACGTGTGTCTACTCCATCCCTCCCCGTCGCCCCAGTCGCGAGCACGAGTGCTGGGGTCGCGTCCTCTCATCCGGCATTGGATGCCTTCCTAGGTGAGTGCAGTTCGGAACTCATACTTGCGATAGCTGACCTGATCAGACGACCCGCCCACCGCTTATCTGGCTCTCTGGCGACAGCTGGACCCCAGTCTGAGCGGCGAGATCTCGCTGTCCACCCTTCAGCGGTTGCTCGCAACAGCCCAACTGAGCGGTCACGTTGTCGAAAAGGTGAGTACCTTTAGCAGTACTGAACGCTAACCCGCCAGATCGTCGCGCTGGGTGCTCCTGGGTCGGCTTTGGACCGCACCGACTTCTTCCGCGTGCTTGCCTTAGTTGCTCTGGCCCAGTCAGAGCCGGAAACGGAGGTATCGCTCTCAGAACTGGAGAAAGCTCTGCCCGACCTTCCACTTCCCCGTCTTGAAAGCCCCCGCGCGACACTGCCCAAGCCCCACTCCAGCTGGAGCGGCACCCCCACTGACGGCCGGAACGGCAACAGCAACGGCAACGGCAGCAGCTGGAACCCTGAAGCCGATGCTGAGCAGGGCTTCTACAACCGCTTGGAGACAGTCGACGTCTCACTCATCCCGGAGAGGGAAGGCTGGTTCTTGCAGAAGTACCGAGTCGAGTCGAACAAGCGAGGCGACGTCTTGACCCGCCGCTACTCGGACTTTGTCTGGCTCTACACCACGCTGCTGAAGCGTTACGTGAGCTATCGTATCTGCGTGGATAAGCTGACGAGCAGCCCTTCCGTCTTCTTCCCGCACTTCCCCCGAAACGCATAAACCGTGAGTGTTCACCACGCTGCTGAGAGCACAGACCAACTGATAGTAGCCGATGCGATCTTCCTCGAGCAGCGAAGAAAGGGTCTGCAGCGCTTCCTGAACGCTGTGGTTAACCACCCTGTGATCCGGGACGATGGCGCGCTCAATGTCTTCATGTCGGAGCCGAACTTCGAGGCGTGGCGAAAACGCATGAAGGTCTCCACCGAGGAAGAGTCGGCTAGCAAGCGACTCAACCCCGCACAGGAGATGGCGATCCCCAGCGATCTGGAGGAGAAGTTGGAGTGAGCTTCATGCTTCCTTGTACTGTGAGCTGACATCAGTGCGCTGAAAACTCGCTTGCCTTCCCTGATTTCGTCGTACCAGAAGATGGTGACTCTGGCGGAACGCGAACTGATCCGCGAGAGCCAGGCTGCTTCTGACGCAACGCGCATGTCACTTTCGGTGCAGACCGTCTCAGAAGAGGTGCCCGTGACCTGTCACCGCTGCGTGCCTGGGGGCAAGTGCTGCGACCTGTGCCAGGGCATCAGCCGGGGGCTTGCGTCGGTGTCGACGAGCTGGACGCGCCTCGCAGCGCAGCGCGAGAACCACCTGTCTCCGCTCGCCAAGTCGGTCGAGGATCTCAAGCGGCAGCGCGACCTGTACCTATCCTTCCGCGACCTGTTCTACCGTCATGACCGGTTATCGGGGGACAACGTCGATGCCCTCCGGAAACGAGTCGAGGGGCGGCAGGCCAAGATCTCCCAGCTCCGCAGTGCTCAGAAGCCAGGTTACGAGCAGGAAGTCGACAAGCTCATTACTGGTAAGCTGGCCACGCTGAGTTCATTAGCTGACATACAGCCATTGATGAGGACAACGGAGCAATCGCGGCGGCGCTCGCGCGGCGCGTCTTCATCCGCGCATGCATGTGGCACGAGCTCAGCGTCGTGCTGCACTCGCGGCAGGCGGCGTTCGCGACCCTGGGCTGGAAGGCAGTCACGAGCGCAGCGAAGGGCGCCGCGAGCGACGAGGAGGGCGTCTGGGGCCGCCTCGGCGAGGATCTGGAGCGCATGCCGTTGGAGTAAAACGGTTGTATTCACGTCAGTCTACGTGCTGTCCTAGCAGACATATTACAGTATCGCTGTTGAGATCGAGAGACGTTACGCTTTTTTTGATGTTTTGCATGTATGTGGCAAGGTCGTGTGATGATTACATCATGCAGCAGTGGTCAATGCCCGTCCACCGTCGGCGATCGCTGGGTGGCGAGATTTCGGCCACCGGCGAACCCTGCCGCCCGCCGGGCCGGGGTACGCATCTCCCTTGGTCATGGTTCCGGTGGAGGTCAGACCAGAAAGTCATGTCATCAAAAGTCGGGGCGCAAGTTAGTGCTGTGTCAAACAACCACATTCACGATCAACGAGACAACATACAGCATGAGCGACCGAGTGCACGTTCCAGATGACCTGAAGGGGAATGCGGGGCTTTACAACTCGCCCGACCCGTTGCTGCGCCGGTATGTCTGCCATCCTTCACCCTCTCCCCCTTCACGTCCAGCCCGATAACCCCCTCATGGCCAGGAGCTGTCTCGCCAGTGTGATTGCAACTGACATCAGTATTCGTCTCGAGGACGAGCTTGGCGAGCCTGTTTCTGACATCTACAGGACGCTGCGAGATGTCGAAGTCGTTGTGTTCTACGCCGGCAGCGCCCAGGGAGCTCGTGAGTTCTGAACAGCGCCCCGCAAGCTGACGAAACAGAGAACCTGAAGAAGCTGCATCAGAACCTGACGAGTCTTGTGTTGCGCGAGAAGGTGAGTCATCCTTCTCATTCACGCTCTGTCTTCCCTGGTCTACACCTCTGTTATACTGTTATACGCGCACACATATGCGCAGTGGATGAGGTTTTCCTAGTCGCTGCGGAGTGATCGTCGAGCACGCCAACAAGACTGGGGCCAAGGGAGTCTCACAGGAAAGACGAAGAACCTACTCCAGAGCGTCGTGAGACAAGCTGACATCCAGTCCGTCGCCATCGTCTACGTGTCCACGGACACGAGCCTTCAGCTCTACTCGGCCGCGACCGCGAACCAGCCCTGGCTCAAGATGATCTACAAGGACGGATCCGACTTTGCCGCCGTCGGCGAGGAGATGACGGAGGAGACGTCGCGTGACGAGGACTTCATCCAGGCTGCTGTGAGTAAGAGTGTGACGAGTTCTCCTTCCCGGTTCCTTCTTCGCGAGGGAAGGCTGAGAAGTGACAGCTCGCTTATTTTCCCTGGCCAAAGCTGATACTGCTGCAGGAGATCGAAACCGGCGCCGAAGAAGTCCCGTATGGCAAGACGGAAGACATCGCGATCTACGAGCGTCCGTTATCCCGTGCCGCGATGGCGATGAGCATGCGCGCCTACCGTACGCCGAGTCTTGCGATCTAGTGAGTCCTCGCCTCTTATTCGCAGCCTTTCTTCCCAGACAGCTGCAGCCCCGTGCAGGTGAAGCTGACAGCAGCCACGTCCCCTCTCACGCCTGGATCGATCGCAACGTCCGCCCCTCCCTATTCGAGGAGCAGCGTGTCACCGAGTCCCTAGCTAAGTGGCGCGCGGGCGAGACAGTGACCCCCGGACTGGGCGACATCATGACTGCGCTCAAGTTCCCGCTCATCTTCCTCGTGCTCGCGATCATTTACCACTTTGTCGTTTGGTACGCCGGAGGTAAGCTGCGCGTTTGTTGGAGCTAGCTGACGTTTCCCAGAGGAGTACAACCTCATCCCGTATTGGCTCGACCAGATGAGCTGGGTCGCGCGCCAGGCCATCGGTGTCGTCCGCGCCGACTAAAAGTGCAGCTGGACTGTAATGCAGCAGATTCGTAGAGGGGGATAGACGACTATTAACTATCGAGTCATAATATTCATGCGACCTGTACCAAATACAGTGCCTTACGTGATTTACTGTGGTATGTTAGCAATGGCGCGGAGAATTTATACGAGTAACGCAAACGCTGCGCCGCCGAATGCAGGACTCACCAAGCTCTCCATCTGAGCGACGACCTCGTCGAGCTCGCGCTTCGACTGCTCGAACTTCTCGACGGCCTCCTGTGAAATGGTCAGTTGTTTGTCTCTTATATCGCGGAATGTGTGTGAACGGTAATTGAGAGGCACTGGAGCTTATTTCGCGCTGGGTGATAAACAAGTCACGCGCTGGCTCCTGCCCGCTCGCCGCCCCTGTGCGGTGCAGCGATGTAGGCGTAGTCCGAGATGATTACAGCATGCGTATTGCAATGCAGTGCGCCATGTGTCGCCACCAGTGTGGGCGATGTGTGCGGGCGCACGAGCGCCAGTGCATGGGTTCCGGCCGCGCGTACTCACACCGTGCTTGCGCTCCCACTCATCCCTCTCCTGCTCGGCGCGCTGGAAGGCGCGCTCAAAGTGCTCGGCCTTGACATCGACCTGGCGCAGCTTCTCGGTGGTCTCCTTCAGGTCCTTCTCGGCCTTGTCGAGCTCCTCCTCGAGCAGCTGAACCTTGCGCTGGTAGTTCTCGCTTGCGGTCCTGTGCGTGTCTCCCTCCTCGGCCGAGCCCTTGAGCTCCTTGAGCTTCTCCTCGGCCTTGTCGGCCTCCTCCTCGGCAAGCGAGAGCTTGTGCTGCAGCGAAGAGATCTCCTGGTCACGCTCAAGGAGTGTCTGCTGGTACTGCACTGTCAGCTCGTACCTCGTGGACCAACTTGCCTTCTTGTTCTCAGCCTCAGCAGCCTCAGCACGCTCCTCAGCGGCCTCGATCTTCTGCTGCAGAAGGGTGAAACGCTGAATGTTAGGGAGACACTCCACCCGTCGAAGTTGTCTGTAAACGCCCAGAACAGCACGCCTTGCGCACGGAGCGGCGGCGGCTGGCATCGTTGTTGTCGATATGCCAGCACCACGCACGCCGCGTCATCATCGGCGCTGTCCGTCGTGTCCGCCCTGCCGAGTCGAGCTCACCTCCTTGATCTTGTCCTGTGGAGTGTTAGCTACTGTCACATCCGCAGGAGCTGGCGGCAAAAGAATGGTCACCCGAATCGTCCATCAGACGACTATGCGATGAGCCGAATCGTGTGAACAAGAGATGTGCTGCGCGCAGCACGCACGGTGATCCTTGTGGTACGGGGAAAGCGCCTGTTGCGTCGAGGAAGAGGTCGGACTCACCATGTCTAGAGATTTGAGTAAGAGTAGAAAGTTATGAGGTGGAAGGGGTAACGAGTAATGTTATCGATGCGAGTGCTCAGTGTGCCGAGTTGGATGCTGGGGCGCTGGCAGCGCTGGCAGTGTGCACTGGGCACAGGCGCACCTGCGGGGAGCGCGGACCCGTCCGTCGCGTCACAATCTAGGATCCAAGACGCGTGGCGGCGAGCGCACAGACGCGCACGGGAGTATTTCCGCGTGGTAACGAGCAGCTTGACGCGACGAAATGACGCTGGGACGCAGCAATTATTTTGTTGTTAATTTCCGACCGTTTAATCCCGGGAAACACGAGCGTTTGCATCCGCGGCACTTCTTCGCGCTCTCGCACCCAGGAAACCTGGGCCAGCGCCAAGCCTGCGCGCACTCATATAACGTGCGAGATTTCTCTCCCCTCTCTCCTTCTAACATCTTACTCCTCACCTTTTTCACTGGTTACCTCTTTCAGCTGGTTGTTCAGGTCGAAGTTGTGAGGATAGACTGAACCGCGCTCCGCAGAACACGCCGTGGGTACCTCCACAGGACGGCGAGTTGTAGTGAGAGGCGGACATCTTCCGACCCTTCGACCTGCCATTGTGCACTTCCCTCTCGAAAGTCGCCTTCCCTGCGACGACGGCACTAGCAAGACCCGACATTCCGCGTTGGAGCTAGCAGGAAATGCCAGTGGGGAGACTCTGCACGGTGGGACCTGGCTTGCTGACTTGTGCTGGTATATCCTGCCATGCATAAGCATACCTTCCCCCGCACCCAACGCTCACTGACGAGCGTGACACTCATGACAGGTTCTACGCCTTTTCGACCTCGCAACTAGAACTTCGACGACAGTGGCCTGTCCCAGAGCCAGCTCGATCGATACGGGGATTGATCGAAAACTCGGAGGTCTGTTGAGCTCTCGGCCATGCCGTGTTGTCTCACCATACCTTGCCGGTCCTAGATCAGCAATATGTGACCCTAGGCAAATGCCATGGGTCATACGTACTCCGATGAGCTATCTCATCTAGGGCCCTGTGCCCGCCACTTTTATCTTCCTTCCGGCTAGCTTTCTACGTCGGAGGGATAAACTAGGTGGCTACACCATCAGCCGACTGCAGATCGCTTGACTCTTCCCCTTGGGGATCTGTGGGTCACGCGTTTTGAATGTCAGCGACAATTCTTCTCTCGTCGACTTATTTCTGTACTTCCAGTGTGTAGTCGTGATGTGTGATGAATACTGATCAGCTATGTCCAACCCTTCGCCCATCATCGAAGTGTGATGGTCACCCGCATAGTTTGTCGCTTCTGTTGTTGCGCCTCTTCTCGCGCCTGTCCCACCCCGTCGAAGACACGCGGTCCAGTTTCTCCCCGCCGTGGTGGCACGGGATACGTTGACCGCGACGGTGTGAGAGGGTGCTCTTCGGTCCGCGACCCCGAGGCATTCCACACTTCCCGGGCCGCGACCGGACCGAGGGGAGCTAATAGCGCTGACTTGTTACAGCTCCGCATGAACGGCGGATATCCACCGCAAGCTCATCACGTCTTTGCAAGGTACTCGGGCTACGGGACGTCGGCGATCGTGCCCTCGAAAACTTTGGCGTTAACATCCATATCTCGGAAGCTCGCAACGACCGGACCGGCAGAACTAACAACCGCCGAGCATCTCCATCGCTCGGAGTAGAGACGACGGTCAGGTGTGGTCCCACTCGTTAACACAAGGTTCCCAAGCCACCCATCATCGCCCTGTCCACAGAACTGGTGACTGCAAATAGGGGGCTTACACGCGGCGAATTGCAAAGTAAGCATAACTCGGCCATGTGGACGTGCTCTCGGCGAGCACAGGAGCAAAAGGCTGCAGAGGGTCGTGAAGAGCCGCCGCCAAAGTGTGGGTTCGACCTAGTGAGCTTCGCCGTTGCTTTGGGTGCTTCTACGCCTGCTCGGCGAGACAAGCCCGACCCAGTAGACCAAGGCTGTTTCAGTGGGATCCAGTGGCTTAGTGGCGCGAACCTTAAAGGACCCGGGGAGCTAAATGACCTCCGTGTCGGTATGAGTCATGGTTCCGAGCTGACCGGGCCGTCGGGCTGCAT
The DNA here is from genome assembly GCA_039545355.1 of Trichosporon coremiiforme. Taxonomy (NCBI): domain Eukaryota; kingdom Fungi; phylum Basidiomycota; class Tremellomycetes; order Trichosporonales; family Trichosporonaceae; genus Trichosporon; species Trichosporon coremiiforme. Next base: position 1,850,132 of record BCJJ01000004.1, on the reverse strand, counting down.
GAGAACCGCAAGAGGCAAAGCGTAGAGTTGGGCGAGTATGCACGCGTGTGAGCGCGCGAGCACGACGAAGGCTCCCCCGATATCGCACAATTATCCAGAGAAAGAACGGAGATAACAAGTTCATGGAAGCAAAAGATCTGGACTTGGAGCCCAGGGATACGCATCGGATCCAGGATGAGAAGACGTCCTGCAGGCCCCGGGAGCATGAGCACCTGCGCTAGGTTGTTTTCCCAGCTCCTGGTATCATTTTGTGATGTGATCACGATTTGAATAGAGGTCAATTGACGACGTTCGTCAGTGGCGTTCATTAACTTTGTATTTCAAAATCAGCCGGTGGCCCAGTCAGTCACCAACGACCTCTGCTTTTTCACCGTCGCCCCTTCTTCGTCTGCTTTTCTGCCTTCCCTCTGGCTGTGCTTCCTGCCCACACACCTTCGGCCCTCATGCTCGGTACCCCGACGTGGCCCTTCCCCGTGGGCTGCGCCCGAAGGCGTAACCTAGCGTCCAGAACAACTGGTATCCTGAAGGTTTCCCGGTGCCCGGCCGCAGAACAAGAGGGCGAATAAGGACATTATTCATGCGAGGTATGCTGATCGACACTTGACTCGGACCGGCGGAACGCCTCACCCAACTGAAAACTTTGTTGGTGCTTTGGAACCTAGTGCGTGCCGCGGTTGCTGCGAATGCGGGAAGCAACAAGCTATCTGTCAGGCTGACGAGTCAACAGTGGCGACGAGGGGCACAGGCGGTCATGTCCCGTGGACGGGCAGGCTGTCGGCCTGACATTGGCATCAGCTACGGTCCGCAGTGCTCAGCAAGGGATACAAGACCTCCCGTCTTCGTCCCTTCCTTGTCAGTCCCAATTTCGACCCACTTCCGCTCAGGTCAGGTTCGGCGTGCGTTGAGTCCTGTGGAGCGTGCTATTGCTGTCTCAATCTTGACCATCTCACTGGCTTTGCACACTTTGCGTGGTATCATGGTGCCATGATATGCGCCATGGGCGAGGCGTGTCCGATCGCTCGCTGCGAGGACATGGCATGGCTTAGGTGGGCTTGGAAGTGAGACATATGAGTTCTGAGGCAGCCTCTCAGCAGCCTCTTAGGAGTTTAGAAGCAGCTCCCTTGAGCAGAGTGAGATCAGATGAACGCGTCGCAGCGCGCAGTCACCTGTATGTAAATGAGGTCTTCAGGATGAGTTCCGTAGTGCTGTCTAGCATCTGCGGCATGGCGAGGCGTACCGCGCCCCCGGCCCACCTAGGTAAAAGTTGCACATTCCTCTCCGGCGTCAGCGAGGCGTGTAGTTAGAACTGCCGCCCAGAGCTTTAGTTTCCGCGTCACAGAGGGGTCTGGGGCTAGCTCTTCGTACCGCAAGGTCTGCTGACCTTATCTTTGTTCTGCTGCTTGGAGTCTACGAGGGCCGAGATATTGCAGGTGATACGGGCGGAAGAGCTTCGGGAACAACTCCGCTATTCGGGAGCCTGCATGTCCTGGCGCGAGGATTTCAGGAAGCTCGGTCCATAGGTAGAGTCCGGTGGCAACACTCATATTCGCTACCCACGAAGTGGAGCACGCAGCTGCCTGTTAGCTGACGAGATCTGGTGCCGGTTCATCTGGTGGATGGTGAGCAGTAGTGGAAACGGAGATGAATGAGCGGAAGGGGTTGATATCGAGGAAGGCGTTCGGGTAAATGGCCCTGCCCAAACTCATACAATTGGGTCCAAATGATCGGGCCACTGCACCCTTCCAGCTCCCCTCGCCCTCTGCTCTCATGCCTGGTACTCCGTGAATTGGCGAAAGGCGAAAAACCCTGCATGACCCGAGGTGACACCTGCAACGTCCTCAAAGCAAGGGGAGCAGACCGAAAGAACTTCTGCAGGCAGGCAGCATCACTCTATATAACCGACAGCGTGCCCGCATTGTGCAGACTTCAGGAACCAGCGTTCCTTCGGGTCTACTGGAGCTGGAGCCATTTGTCGGAGCCTTCGAGCCTCTGTGCCTTCATCCCCTCGACGAGTTACCTCTACCCCACCCACCCCTTATGGTTCCCCGAACAACCTTGCCTGTTGACTCCATGCCTTCATCATTCAGTCTCGGGCCGTTGTCAGCGGGCTCTGCTCTCCCACCAGGTAAGTATGTGTCGGCCGTCTCACCTTCGAAGTCCGTGTTCTCCGTCTGTTCAGGAGCCATGACGCCACATCGAGGTGAATGCATACCTGACCATTCCTGCATGCCGAAGGGTCAATCTGGGGGAAGGCTGAAGCTTGACGCGCTCGGCCCATGCACAGCTCTGGAATCATCAGGCATCAGGCGAGATCCCTACGCCCATTCTTGTTGGTTAACCTAGGGAACCCACAATATCTGCGCCTGCGCCACATCATGTCCCATATCAGCCCAAAGTCCGCCCGCGTCAGCCATGGGCGATGGAAAACGGTTCCAGGCAGGGTTCCCGGCGCCACCACCAAGCCAACATGGCAATGTCTTAGGCAGCGCTTGAATCGAGGGCAAGCCCGACGCAGGATGTTGTCAGCCTCGTCAGCCGACCGTCAGCGTGTGTACGGCGTGTCATCGAGTGTCCAGTGGTGACTTTAGATCGATTTGAGTGGGGTCGGTGGGTCGGTGCGCAGAGATGGCGTGGTGGTAATTTATGTGCACGAGGAAAGACAGGATGGGCTACTGGGTTATGTATGTTCGCGGTCTGGCAGAGGAGTAAGGAACGGCAGGAACAGAGGATGGCAGTGCGATAATCCGCTCACCGCAGTCGACTCAAGTCCAGCACGAGGGATAAGGAGGTCAGGAACCAGAGCTGAGCACGCATGTCAAGGCGTTGAGGGCTAGGACGCAAGGAAGACAGGACACATAGGGCGGGCTTGACGCCAACGCGCGGCACGGCGGCACCATCGTTCTGTCCAGGGACTTAGCAGACCTGGTGACAGGGTCGAGTCGTAATAGGGTCCCGGACTCGAGGACCTGAAAGGGTACGGAGCGCAGGAACAGAGAGAGCCCCCTCTGGCACCTCTGGGCGTCCGGCGCAACAGTCAGATCATCGTCGAGTGATCGTCCAGCGTACTTGCAACTGGAACAAGCTTTTGTGCGCGCGCGCGCGCTCGCCCTGCTTCAATTTCGACAAACATCATTGTACAAAAGCGCGCTCACCGTATTCAGTCTTGAGTGGGACCCCTCTTTACATCTCGAACTCGAGCCTCGGACCGACTTTGAGAGACTTTTCGCAGGCTGTTCAACTTGACTTCTTCCACTCCACCGACACCTTTGTTCCACCGCGCTCCGATATTCTCGTTATAATTACTCGAACTACCCGATCCGTCCGACATCAGCCAATCTATTGTGGTACTCGAGGTCGCTGCTGGTCTGCGACTTCTACATACTGCACCTAGAACCTTGGACATACCGCGGATCACCGGCATCGCGTCATATTACAGCAAAAGCGTATGCAGGAGAAGGAGGCGGGCACATTACCAGAGTCTCGTGCTCATTACATTAATTGCCTCTCGAACGCATCCCTCCTACCGCTTTCGTCATCTCTTACACCAAAAAACCGCACTCAGCAACCACAACACCAAGCATCTCTCACACTCCCCTGTCACCCCTATCTGCCCCTGTCGTCGCTCGTCCAACACTCGCATTGCCCAACCCGGGAAGAGGGATAGTTGCCATTTTGAGTTTAGGGCATACCTAAAGCATCTAGGCACAGCGATACGGTTGCCACGACAAGTTATTCTCCTTCGCCCATTGCCACCCTAGGCGATACTTCGTTACACACCAACGGCAGCGAACACGGCACCATCTCAATTACCTTTCGACTTGGCAAATAGAAAGACTACGCACTGCCGTTCAACCCATCGGCGTCATCCCGTGAAGGAAAGGTACGTGTCCAGTCCGTTTGCCCCCTTCCACCATTCGTCCAACCCCCTCCCTTCCCCCTCTAGCCCAGTCTCGGCCTCGTCTGTCAAAGCCTCCGTTCCTTTGCTCTCCATGCTCCCGTTTACTCTGCTCCCATGCCTCCCATGTCCTTGCCCGTTCTCATCAGGATCGGTCGGTGTACGGGAATCTCAAAACCTACGAATATCTCTGAACGGGTTTCGGTTTGCTGCTTGTGTGCTTCAGTGCATATGCGGCGCATGCATACAGCCCAGCCCCTACCCCTTCCTCCACTCATCCATCCCCTTCTGCTGGCCTGGTCCGGACAAGTTGGTCACGCACTCCGCCATCTCCCATGCACCGTGCGCAGACGATGGCTTTTATGACTCCCCACATGAGCACATCTCACGGGCTATCTTCGGGGTCGCGCTTGCCTTCGCTTGCCTTGTAAGCGCAAGCGCGATCGGCGAAATAACCGCAAGAAGGCATTGCGGACGGGGTGGTGCTCGAATGAATGGGAGCGCCTCGGTGCCACCTCTGGCGATTTCGCAACGATGTGGGCGTCGGCGCGAATGAGCCACGGAGGTGGAGTCGCGCTAGTCGACTGTGACGAGACGCCGACCGAATGGTAGGGATGCCAGCCGCGGCGGAGAGGGAGCTGATTGATGGACATTGGCTGAAGGGAGCAAGGAGAGCAGGGTCGGTTCTGCGCCGAACGTCCAAGCGCGAGCGCTATTGCGCGTCTTGGGCAAATAGGAGAGACCTTACCCGTATTTTCGGGTCTGAGTGTATGCATCACGACTCAGGGTACACGGTCGCCTGCGGCTCCCTATGTCACGTACGCAGGACAGCAGGACCGCAGGACCTTGCAGGCCGCAGAATTCATAGCATAGCATGCAAGTGCCCCGCTATGTCCTGCAGGACCTCCGACCTCCCGAACCTGGGCATCCCCACCACCCTTACTCCCTTGCCCATGCTTGGTCAGCTCCCTGCGATGCAGTGGCTGGCTGGCTGGCTAGACTGGGATGTCGGTGTGCACACAATCCGTGCTGCTCTTGAGCCCCTGCTCTCCGTCCCTCGACCCACCCTGCAATACACCCCCTTCCCAGCGTTCTCGTGGGTTTCAGCTGCTAAACGGCGCTTCTGCTCTTACTCTGGTGCGACCCTAACGCTTCCTACCCCTGCCATTTGGTGGACTGTTGTCTCTGTCTGATTCATGACGCTGAAGGGGGTGCGAGATGCAGCGCCAACTCTGGGCCGCTGCGTCACTCTGCACTCTCCGTTCCGCTCGCTCACTCGCTCGCTCACGCCTGGATGACCGCACCGCCGTCCCGGGACCGCGTCCTGACCGTGTTGGGTTGTTGTGGGCTGGCTGGCCCGTTTCCTTAGGCGGTCTTGGCCCCGGGTCGTCGGCGAAGGGCCCGGTGCCGGAGAGTGTACGGCAGCGTCATGCGTATCTGCGCGCAGACTGCTGCCATGCTGCTGGCTCTGCGCTCTGCTGCTGTATTACTGCCTGGAGTAGTTGTAAACGTGACGCGGTGCCTGAGTGGGAGTTGTTTTGCCACCCCCTTTAATGACGGTCTCTGCCGAGTCGGTCGGTCTCGTGTGGTTTGGGTTTAGGTCGCCCGGTTGTTTAGGCTCTACCATCGCTCGCCGGCCTCGCCTCGTCCAGCACCCCCGTTCCACTCCATCTCGTTCTCTTGTATCCATTCATTGCCCCATCGGCATCAGCCCCTCCTCGCGATCACTCTCGCTCCTCCTCCTACCATTCGCAGACTCCGCACCGATTACCTCATGTCGGCCCTGGCGGTTTCAACTCTTACTGCTTCTGGTGTTCAGACGTTTTATACCACAGCCACATTCCTCTCTTGGCCATCTCGATACCCCACCGTCGGATACAACCCTTATCCTTGAACCCCTCTCCACCGCAACTTGATTCTTGCCATCGCTCTCCGCACGTATTGACACGGTTAGCAGGAACACCAGTCTCAATCGACCCCTTCGCTGGGGGGAGCCAGGCCAGCTACCTTACGATCTCAAGTGGCTATGGACGCGGAAGCCAGCGAAAGCGCACTACCGACTCAGTATGGAGAGGAGCCGACATCACCTCAAGCACAGTCATCCCCGCCGACTCCCGTGCTGCCGCCAACGATACAACCGTCGGAGCGATAGTGAGTTGATCGGCCGGGCCGGACGATCACGAGAGCGATCTGACCCACATCTGCCGTCCGATGTGCTGACGTTATCAGTGGCTGGCGGGTTACGCCGATACAGGAGCCGAATACAGGAGCAGCGTTCATGTTTCAAGAGCTCGCTCGAATACAACTAATGCCGCTCTTGGTCGTGCAGATCGACTGTTGGGACCCGGAAACAGAGCAGTTCATCGTGCCGTGAGTGGATTCCAAGGGACTACCGGTACCCACGAGCGGGTAACTGACGGGCTCAGACCACCAGAGGAGTTGGCAACGCTGGTCGTAATGGTCTCCGTGCAGACTATTGACGGAGAAGACGCATCTCTAGTCAGGCTACGGGAGGATGACACGGTTGCGCACAGCACCCTGTACGGTGGGCGAGTGCAGATGACCCACCTCCTACCATCCGTGAACGATCCCAACTTGACGGGCTGTTACGCGTTCTTTTCCGACCTTTCAATCCGTGTCCCGGGAGAGTTTAGACTGCGCTTCTGGCTCCAGAGGGTCTCAATGGATCCAGATCGCCAGCAGCCGTAAGTGGTTGACCATCGAATAGTACTGATCATGTAGCAGGTCGGTGGGCTCATACCTGGATGTCTATCACACCGGGGGCTTCCGCGTCGTACCGCTTCACCAATTTGTCGCGCCTCGTGAGCATCTACCCGGACGGCTGCTTTCGCACCATGTCCCAGTGGACAGATAGGGAAGTCTAGACTGACCTCAGCAGCAACAACGGAAATGACCACACACTTCGCGGGCTTGGGAATCGATCTTCATCTGCAGGACGCAAACTGGGATCTGGATCATGCCTGAGGAGAAAGAACGGGAACGGATATCACTGAGCCTTGCGCTTCACGATACCTTCGACAACATTCTGAAGAGTGCTGGGAGGCGAATGAACCTCCAAGCAGCGCTGGGAGGTTGTGGCCGACCTCCTGCCAGGACAATACACGACACTGGACTTTTCTCGACTCTCGAGCGACTACGTTATCCACTGACTAGCATAATAGAGACTCTTGGGCCCCGGTTAGGCCGCTCCTTGTACTATTCGAGCTTTGATCTTCGCTGTACCACCACGCTTCGACAACAACCAACTGTATCTGTTAGCTAGATCCCCTCAATTTTAACCCTTTTTACCAAGCATTTCGATATCACTCAACTCGATGCATTTTCTTCGCCCAACGCACAAGCACGAGAACGCCTGCTGGACACTGGTCGCTGGTACAACATGTTACAGGTCGTTTAGGTGGCCGCCGAGAATCTCGAGTGCTTGCGCGCTCGGACGCAAACGAGTGCGTACTCTCCTCCTCCTGTCAAACCAGTGTGGGCGAGCCCATACCCATACTGCCTCCCCTACTTTGGTTCAACCAAAATGCTCAGGGTTTTCAGGTCCGGTCAGGTCCCCAATGCCCCCCGTCAGCTTTGGCCAGGTGCTCCCAGGCGAATCTAGGTCCGCTAGGTCCAAAACCGGAAGCGCCGGCTGTCAGCAACGTTTTCTTGAATTTAGAGCGCAGAGTTAACGGCATATCACGTAAACAAGACCGGACTGGCCTCGCGCTCGGGGTCTGATGGCTTGCACCCAAGAGAAACCAGAACGCTCCTACGTAACATGTGGGGCCCTCCCGACCCAAAGTAGGCCTGGCGGGAGTTTAAGGCGTCCTCGGGTTCTGGCTTGCTCCGCCCGCTGCGCCTTGCCGCTAGGCGGCAGTCGAGCCTGGTCGGAGCCAGGTATGAGCCAGGCAATGCATTGGTGGCGGAATGGTGGGCTGCAGCGTGCAGTGGAGTGGATTTGAGCCGCTCGTCGGCAAGCATTTCGTGGGAAAAGCCAGTTGGAATGCAGCTCTCGACTGGGTTACACGCTCTCAGAGGTGTCTCAGCAGTGGATAGGTGTCGGAACGCGCGAAGTATGAGCTCCAAGGATCCCAAGCAAGGGCGGGGGTAGGTTCAATCTGTCCCTTTCCAACATTGTAGGTCGCTGGACTAGGTCCAAGACAGTCAAACCCTCATGCTCTTAAACTCGTGCAACTCGTTCTAGCACTGTCACATTGCACAGGACGAGAGGGCCGGTGCAGGATACGACGCGAGCAACGCGAGCTGGCACCGCAAGGTACACTCGAGGCTATTACTCAAGTCCCAGCTTAAGTAGGTTTCTACTGGATCGCCTTCCCTAATGGCTACATGTGAGACCGCGACTTGTCCCAGGAATCACCACGTAAACTAAACCTAGGCACTACGGCGGGCATCAAGTAGCGCGTGAACTGCATCACCAGTTGAGGTCGTTCGGCCGGTTTAGCGCGTCTCGCAGAGCCTGTTTTTTTCCTGTTTCTCGCGTGATCCTGCGCTGTTCCTCCTTGCGCGTCCTGGAACAGACCCTTCGCATCCAACGGGGGGAGTACGTAAGTCTAGGTTCACACCCACACGGCTACGGCTGTCAGTTCGGCGGGGGTGGCATCAACTCAGAGTGACAGCTGATCGTCAATTGTGAGCGCTGTCCTTTTGGAGTCGTTGCCAGGCACGACCGAGTCTTGGGCCATGGTTAAGCATGGGCCTAACAAACAACCCCTTAGCCATTTGGGTCCCACACCCAACCCCCCAACCCTTCGCTTGCGCTCCTATCCTGGTCGAGCTCGCGCATCATCCCGACTTGTGCCACATCAAGCTATGCAACCAGAGTAGTACGTACTCCTGTATCGGTCATGCAACCTGTCCCCGGAGTAACCAATGACGCTCAACTCTGATCTGCAACATCGATCTACTCGGCGGATTTACCTTCAAACATTGTTTTCAACGGCGAACCTACTCATTTGATCAACTATCTCTTTCCCAACGAATCGAGATTCCTGACGAACAGCACGAACGGAGGCGAAACGGAGCCTGTCAGCACCTCACGGCGGCCGAAAGCGAGGGTCTGAACCCCATCAGCGACACACAGCACCGGAGGGAGGTCAAAGGAATGTGGACTTCTGACTCGCCGACAAGGCCGCTGAGTACTAAAAGCAGGACAGCTCGGAGCTCCAAAAGGCAGCTAAAATGACGCTACGACCCCCTCCAGCAATGTCTTCGCCTTGCGCCTGGCCTCGGACATTAACAGGTGCTGCTTCAGGCCAGGACTGACCGAAACAGCCTCCGAGAACGGAGCACGTTTGGACTGGCAACCAGTGGACCAATACCTGTCGCGCTAACCCACTATCGCCCTACGCGCCTCCCAGATCTGAGCAGATGTACGGCGCACGTTCTAGCTGCGGCGGCGTTATCAGAAAGCTGGAAAGGGGGCGCGGGACTCGTCACCGTAGACTTCGTCAACACCACTTTGACATCGCCAAACACCCCGTAACGACTCCCTCTGCCCCAACACGGCGGCGTACAGTCGCACCAAACGTGCTCCGCCAGCTGTACACCGCAGCACACAGCAGATTCCGGCGGCTACAGGTGGCGACGCCACCATCAATAAACGAACAGTACGGTGGCTTGCGTTTCCTGAAATGCTACAGAAGGGTCGAATCAGGAGGCTTAGTGCTTGGGTCTTTGAAGACCCTACGGTGGCGCTCAGGCTAAATGAAGGCGTCGGCCGCTGCGCACCCCAGGCGACTTAGACGACCCGACGAACCCGACGACGCAGCCGACCGAATCTGCTAGATCTGCTTGACCTCTTGGACGGCGACCAAGACTCGCACAGATCGGAATGTCAAGACATCGAAGGGGATGGAAACGAGGGACCTGCGGAAACTGTGGAGAAGAGGGAGTGGAAGGAACCTGCAGGGGCGGGGGGTGAGGGCTCTTGCGCGTAGGGTTCAACGGCTGGCGACCTGCAAGAGCGCCGAGCGAACCCACTTTTTGGCGCTGACAGGAGACGGGCCAGGTGGTGATCGACTGCGTGGAGGGGCTCTGTCCCACTCCTGCAAGCGTCCATGGTGACGTTCCAAGCTAACGGGAACAATGAATACGACCCTCCAAGAGCTGTCACCCTGATGGCACGAGGTTGACAAGCTGTAGCATGTGCGAGGACAGACAGACTGCTCACGCTGATCCCACCTCTACCTTCAGGTCTCGGAGTAGCGCCCGGCGCCTAGCAGCACAATGTCTCACCTCTCGTCCCCGATAACAAACAGGATAATCTAGGACTCGGCGCACTCTACGGGACACGCACTCCCCGCAGATGCCCCGTCCAGAACGCCGCTGGAATCTGAAATCACGTCAGCGAGTTCTCTCGGTCCGGCTGACAGCTGTCAAGGAGCGAGCGGGCTTCAAACGGCATCGTGTCGCTTCCGGAGACGGACTTTGAGCTCAGCGACCGCTCGTCGAGAGGTCCCACTTTGCACCATGTGGTTCCAATTAGGTGGAACGGCTTGCAGCGGATTAAGGGGGCGATGCTGGACTTTGAAAGCTTTCGGGTAGACAATGACTCCAACGATAATGGGTTCGCGGATATCAAGCAATTCCTCATCTTCATTCTTGACCATCCGACTCACCTCTGACCAAATTATGCCCCAACTCGTCCTAGATACATGGCTGACTGTTGGCGCGGACGGACCGAAAACTCTTCTCCTTGAACCCACTGATAACTCCAGGTATTTTGCCGAATATCCAGCGCCGGACGCGCTCACTGCTCGTGTGGGGTACGAGCACCTTTCCCACTCTCTGCCCCGTACACTGCGTCCGGTTGGACCGCCATGACAGCTGTGAGCGACAATTCCAGCCTACGTTAGAGGCTGAGGAAAGTCTACAGCTCCTCCTCAGCCGCTGCGCTATGCCCCGTCCGGCGACCCACTGTGACCAGCCCAAAAGAAAAGGGAGAGCAGCCCCTTACCCGTGCCTGCTCTTCCCCGCCACATGACCCCTTGTCATTCTTCATGGAGCGTGCTCCGGGCCTGTTTCCGCAACGAACCTCCTAGTCGTGGAGCACCTGCGATCCTCCCTCGCCGCCACAAGCCTGCCAACCTGTCAAATGGCTGAAACATCAGCGGCCGGCATAACCACCGGAAAATCTCAAGGGCCCGATTACCTGCTCAGCTAACGCAAGGTACAATTGAGCGCATCTAACAGTTTAGCAGAGATGGAGCAGCCACGCACGATCAGCTGTGCCGACTCCTCCGGTACTGTCAGATGGACAGAGACCATCGCCGAACAAGAACAGGTGGGATTCGATCGCAAGGGCAGGATTCCACATTCAGCGCTTGGCACGAGGTACAGGAATGCATGGTGGTCGTCAGCTGCACGAGGAGGAATGTCGGAGGAAACCTAGAGAGGGCAGAGAGTGTGAAGACAGGTGGAACACAGCCAGGCGGTACCTGAGATGTGAGACAGGGGGAGGATCAGCCGGCGCCGTCACTCGTTACCTGGACGCAGCCGCCACAACTCCACATCTGCATCGCACACTTCGTCTTCCCCCATCCCCCTCAACCTACCTGCCCACTCGTAGTTCGATGTTTGAGTTGAGCAACGGCGGATTGTTTGCCACTAGATCGGGGCGCAGATCTGGATGCCTTGATCTATCTGCTTTTGCGGTGGCGACAGTGGCGTGTAAGTCATCAGATCTTGATTGCAGCTGACACCTTAAGCGCTCCCATGGTTTTCTTTCAACTTGAACATCCCTGTGTCGCTGAAAGCACTAATCATCCCTTTGAAGACCGGAATTGAAGCCAACTGAATGCGACAGTTAACTCCCAACTTACCACAGGCGCCATCGGTCAACTACCAGGGTGGCGATCCTTCCTTTCTTCCGCCTCGGAGCAGGTCTCAAGGGCGATACTGATGAGAAGTGCGTCCTAAAGCAGTCTGCCTGTCTACGGGTATGGAATCTGTACAAGGACAGGCACATGACCCGCAGCCATCCGCCTTCACGATGTCGAGTCCTCGCTTCTCGTCCCCTCATCGAATCACGATCGCCTCTGCCGTCGCCACTGGCTCGTCCACTTCGGCCCGACCCTCCCGGACCAGTAGAAGGACGGTGCACTTGCTTGCAGGAGCTCACTCCAGTAATCCCAGACTTGTTCGACCGTCGGGTATCGAAATGCATGCCGCACCACCGCAAGGAAGGATTCGCCGGTCTCGGGTCATCATTCTTGCGACAGATTTTGACTACCCCAAAGCCTCATCGAATTGTCAACTAATTGAGCAACGGCGACATCGCAAATCGAACGATGAACCCTCAAAAATCAATGAATGATCAAGATCAGATCAGGCGTCGTTGAGACTGGCCCCAGCACCGCTACTCGCCCTTCACCTTTACGCCAGTCCTCAATTGCGTCCCATATCCAGCTCCCCGACCCGACCTCGCGAAGCAACGCACGAAGGCGAGGTTTGCTGTCTGCCTCAGCTCACCGCAGATAACCTGGTCTAATTGCGATGGGATTGTGCCGTTTTTGGATACGGTGGCTCGCAAGACTGTGGATCAATTGGCACCTGACCTGAGAGGCTCAATTATCCGCCTGAACACTCTCTTTCACTCCATTGAGCTATTGCGCGAGATCTCTATCAGCCCGTGGGATCATCGGCGCTCTCCAATCTTTCAACAATATCAGGCATCATTCAACGCCTGCCAGCCCAGATCTTACTCGGGCTACACCCTAACCCTTCCACCAACGTTGTACGTCGAAGGCTCCGTCGTCGGGACTTTGTCGAGTCTCTCAGATCTTGGGCAGAAAGAAACAAGGCTTCATCTCACCTTCTGTTCATCTGGAGGGCGGTGGTCGAGCCTGAATTCAACTACGCAGTTGTCAACGGAATCACGTCCTCAACGGTGACCCGTTGATTGACAACGGCAACGACATCCAACCCACTACCGTGATCATTCAGCACCGGTACAACAGTCCATGAAGACCTCCGCATCTTCGCGCTTGGAAGCCTTCAACTTGGAAAGCCTCGACTTGTGACTGGTAAAGAAGAACCACGCGCAAACCTGCCATAATGGTTTCGATTGGATGGTATTCTTGCTTGTCGGCTTTAGTGAGAATGGCCGTGTTGATCTCAAGACAGTCGTACACCGTGGCGACATCGTCCACTGATGGGCTTCCACTCACAATGCCAGTTGCTGTCCCGTGGACATTGTGAATCTGCAGTTGACAAGACGAGAGCAGATTGACGGCAGCGTGCGATAATACCCCTCCCCTTCATCCACTGCCACCTTGAGAGAGCCATGGCAGCCCCCCGCGCTCAGAAGACGTATCGGCATCTACTATTCGCCCCAACCCGACATGCATCTGACAGAGAAGCGCATCGTTCTTCCAATCTTAGAAATCTTAGAACCTCTCGAGACAGAGAAGCAACCTTGACCTAGTGACGAATACGACTAAACTCGAATTGATAACGTTCCTCATCCTATGTATTCCGTTTTAGGCAAACGTCGCGTTTGCTAATCAGCTTCGTATCATGGGATCCGGGGATGCATATCCTACGAACGGGACATGTTGCCATTGTAGGCCTCTAACTTAGTCAGGATTTCAGTGCCACGCAGGAAAAGCCATGCAGCTCAGTATGCATTGACGTTTCGTCACCATGCAGATGGGTTCGACTCCGCATGTAATGGCCAGACGGCCCAAGCACTGCATGGGCTCCCGAGACACGCGCCACAGTGCCACAACTAGCGGTGCCTAAGCCCCTTCTCGCCCCTAGAGAGTAACGCTGGGTTGCGGCTGAGTCCTGAAGGATCGCCAGCGCACGACGCAGCGACCCTACTGGCCGAAGACGTGTCTGTCGGTTCGCCCATTTGGTGATGACACGAGCTGTCTTGGTGGTCCCTCATGGTACCACCGACACCTTGCATAACATGTCGGGAGCCGTAACGGAGCCGTGAACTAGCGTCTCGCACGGGTCGACTGATCCCGGCGGCGGCGCAGACGGCATGGGAGGCGTGGGCGGTTTCGGCGCAGCAAACGTAATGCAAGCGTAATGCAGGGTCTCCGCTTGCCCGAGCCGATTCATGTGGAGTGCATTCAGACTCCAGATGGTTCAGGTTGTTTGCACAACTGCGCCCGCCAAGCGAGCACGAGCGCAGCTGAGCCGCTTAGTGCAGCAACGCACCGCTCGTCGCCAGTGTGACGGTTCACAGACACATCACAGCCTGAATGCACAAGGGAACTTGCCAACGGACGTCAGGTCGTTAGTTGTTCCTAGGTTAGCTCCACGAGTGTATCCAGCGTATCCAATGTCTCACAGAGTGAGACACGGGACGTTCCACCGCTCGAGAACTCCCGATGTTCTTGCGAGAGTAGCCCGAAGGCTCGCTTTACCGACACTCCTGGAGTGTGCCTGGAGTAAGCTAAGAAAGCTCATCAGTGCCTCAGGAGCAAACGTATGCGATCTCGATGAGGTCCCATGTTCGTTAAGAGTAGTCTCGAGGACAGGCTGGGAACTCGACGTACCAAGCCTCCAGAGCCACTGGACCAAGTCGGAGGATTCAGGCGGAGAGCTCGGCGAACTCGGGTTGTCGTCATCCCTCAGTGTGATCGTCAACTGTCTCTGCGCTTGAGCTTAGTCAATGTCCTGAAGGGCATCCAGGTTCGGCGCAACGATCAGAAGACTAAACGACGTCAGCTCGGTCAGTGCTCTTCTGGTAGAGACAATCAACTCCCTTGCTGGATTCTCAAAACCTTGCAAACCTGATGCGACTGCTGGGGATGCAGTCACGGATCAATTCTTCCAAGCTTCGTCCCCTGATTCAAAAGCTCGTGTGCCTGCGCACTTATGCTGTGGCTCACATCACCCTTCCACGCCGTCACCAACTCCGAATTCCCTTAGTCCAGTAAGGCTCAGGATATCTGAGAATTGGGCTACCCCCGTTTAACTGTGCAGACGACAGGTGCGGTCGCGGTGAGGAACGCCGTGCCGAGAATGAGACGTTACCGCCGGCGACTGTGAGAGGGTCGATGCCTGCGGCTTCGGGAGCAGGGTTTGCAGACAATAGAGCTGTCACGTTGGATCAGGTGATGATCTCGCACGTAAGAACCCCAGAATTGGTGAGTAAGGGATGAGGGGCCGCTGCAGGTTGAAACGGACTATCGTTATCGCGAGCCATGTTTCGTCTCGTTTCGTTTGGCGCGGCTTTCGTTATGGTCAGAAGCTGCTTCAAAGAGTTGTGATGGTCTGTCACCATATGGGTTGAAACGTGAGACGCTGGTTAGCATACTTGAGTGAGTGTGCTACCCCACAGGCTGCCTGTTGTCAGTGAGAGAGGCTGTATTTATCTGAGTCCAGTTGCCGGAGCAAAGGTGCTTGCAGGCTCTTGCGGACGGTGTTGGAAAAGTGGCTCCGTCAATAAGGTAAACGTGAGTGAGTATGACCGCCAAAAAGCTGATAATATAGTGAGAGTGTGAGAGATGAAAAAGACACTGCAGCTGTGAACTGCATCAGGACCACTGCACCTTCGTTGGTGAGATCATGGGACCCGAGTGATATCACTCCCTCAAGCAAGGCACACTCCCACTGAACAACGTGCAAGGGGCGCCAGCATAAAATACGGAGCGTATTGGACATGGCAGCAGAGCTTGTGCAAATCCATTCAGCCTGTTTGAATAAGGCGTCGACGTGAATTCTAGACCGACGCTCTCCAGAACAAGGTCAATGCATCGCGACTGCCAATTCAGGTACAGTAGGCAGCCACCGTAATTACTTCAAACTATGCGGTGTAAACAGCCACCGCTGACACGTGGTGGGTGTGCTGACGGAAGCAAATGACCACGCCGTATGTGAACTGTCTTTGGTGGGAAAAGATAAACAAAGCAAGGGAGACAAACAACAGGCCGACGACCAGCGGCTCCTTGAATCTTCATTAACTCAACTCCCCAGCCAGTCCCTTGTTGAACCAGCCAGACGACGGCGGTTTAACACTGCTCACCATGAGCGAGAGCGAGCACGAGATCCTTTGGAAGTACGTATCATTCGCATGCCCCTGAACAGCAAGGCCCGGTGCTGACAACCAGTGCGGCGGCGCTCACCTCCCTTCGCCGACCGCAACTCATTAGCCTGTCAAAGAAGTATGGCCTCAAGGCTAGTGGTAAGGTAAGGTGTTGGCCCATTCGGCACGCAGCTGACATTGCAGAACACAGAGTTGGCCCAGCGACTTTACGACTGTGAGTCGCTTCGCCGGATGCATTCGAGTGGAGGTGGTGGAGGTAACTAACCGTAGTCGGCCAAACACTCACACCTTCCGCAAAGGGTGTCCTTAACAACGCCGCAGCGATAACCCCGAATGCTTTCGAGACACCATCCAGACCGAGTGCTGGTCTCACTCCTCTTGTTAACGACTTGAAGATTAACGGGTCGGCGGCCAGCCTTCCCCGAGACAGCGAGACCTGGGAAGTCTTGGACGAACACAACGCCAGCCTGATCGAAGAGGAGAAACAAACCGAGGCTGCCGGCGACTCGGCTAGCAGCAACGGCACCGCCGGCAGCAAAGCCAGCGTCTCCTCTTGGAAGACGGCGGCAAATGGAGCTGCCCTCAATGAGTTTGCCTCCAGTGAGTTCCCTGAAACTTCTTGCAAACAAACAACACTTGTTGATCAACAAGACCACACTGAGGAAAAGCCTCCCCCTCCTCGTCAACACAAGTCCAGCTTCCGATCACTCGCATCATCAATCCGACGAACTGCCTCCCAAGCACACAAGCACCTGCACAAGCGCACCTTCTCCGGCAGCTCTGTTGCCACCCTCAAGTCCCCCACAGTTACGACCAAGAAGCCTCGGGTGATCCAGTCAGCGACACTGCCCACGACCCCGGCGAAGAAGAGGGCCTTCCCCACAGTCACCGACGAGGAGCCTTCAGAGGTTCTGATCGGATCGACCCCCGACCCTAACGCCCAGGGCACGAGGCGCGCCGTGTCGACGTCATCGGCGCCTTCGCACCACAGGACCAGTACGATTCGGCTTGTCACCTCGCCCTACGCCGCTGAAGAAAATTGGGACGCCGACGAACTTCCTCTGACTGGACCCAACTCCGTCGCCCAGATCAAGAAGCGTGTTGTTTCAAAGGGTCCGCCCGTCATCCTCGAGCCCGCCGCCAAGGTTTCAAAGGTGTACCCGGCTTTGCCGACCTTTCTTGTCAACAGCATGACGCCCAAGTCCGACAAGAGCGTCCCGGGTGCCTTTCCAGGATCCCCAACATTTCCCCAGTTCCCCGACGCTATGGACGTCGACGGTGACAACCTGACCGCCCCCAAAGCTGTGACAGCTTCGAAGTCATTCGTTGGCTCGCCCTCTATCATCGGTGCGACCATGGTGGCCTCCCCGTCGAAATTTGTGTTCGGAGCTGGTCAGCAGGTGTCCGGCAACCAGTTCAGCGACGCTGGTGCCAAGCTCCTCGCCGAGATGCAGGCCAAGCTGGGAGGATCGACTTTCAACCCGGAACTCCTGAAGGGCAGGAAGGCAGAGATGTCGAAACTCGTCTCCACCAACACTAATCTGGGGACCGGATCAGGGTTCGGGCTCAGCCTGGGAACCAGCACCAACGGCACCGACCGTTTCGCCGCTGCTCATCAGAAGGAGTTCGCTAAGATGCGATCCATCTCCTCAAGCACTAAGCTCGCCGCGTCTTCTGAGCCAGCCGAATCTGGCGAGGCAGGCAAGCGTAAGATGGCTGCGGCGACGGAGGCCCCAGCCGAGGCTTCCAACAAGCGGACCAAGACAGCTCCGAAAGTGCTCAACAAGCTTCGAGAGTCGGTTCGGGGGGGCCCTGCCAACCCTGCCGTGACACCCGTGAGGAAGCGTTCCAGCCTGAAGCCGGAGAGTGCCCGCAAGTTTGCCCTGCTGCGACAGAAGCGAGCATCATTGGCCGCAACGACTGCCGAGACTCCCTACAGCTCTCCAGACCTCTGCACCAGCGACGGCGAGTATGTGCTTGCCGGCTGCACTAAGAAGACTGCTATCGACAGCATCAAGGGCACCGCTGTGTCTGGCGCCTCACCCTTGAAGGGATCTCCGCTGAAGGGTTCGCCGGTGAAGAAGCTCTCGTCGAGTGCTTCCATGACGCGCAAGCCGATCCCTGATTTCGGTGACCTTCCGCCGTCGAGACTGGAGCCCATCAAGGATCACAGCATCGGTTCTGCGAGGTCTTCCGCCTCCAGCGCCGGTTCTCTCTCCCGCAGCCTCAGGAGCCGTAACTTGGACCGCATCGCGAGCGACAACTCCCTTAACAAGACCGTCACTCGCAAGGCGTCTTCCAGCAACCTGCGGGCTCTCTCCAAGAGCAGCTCACCGCGCTCTCTCTCAAAAGGCTCCGTTTCGAAGGGAAGCTCTCCGCGCTCGCGGGCGGCCAGCAGCATAGGAAAGGGGCGGCCGACAGGGGCGCCGGCTAACAGCTCTATCCCCGTTCGCAAGGCCAGCGCCACTGACTCGCTCAAGAAGAAAGATAGCGCCGACAGCATGCGCAGCCGCCTTGGGGCGTCAACCAGCAAGCTTACTGCTCCGACTGCAGCGTCTAGAGCACGCATGCAGGCCACTGTCCGGCCACCGGCTACTTCCAACCTGCGCCAGTCCACTAGGGTCGTTTCGTCCTCGAAAATCAACGCTTCTGCGCCGACAACGACCTCGTTCGGTTCCTTCTCGGTCTCCTCACCATTCGGGGAGGCGACCTCTCGGGCTAACGCCCTGGGAGCGGGATTCCACCTCGGGTCGCCGGCCACGAAGTCATCCGTTCCGGCTGTCAAGTCGCCTCTGGGCCCTGGAGTCACTATCAGTGCTCCCCGGCCCCTGGTGCCGCGGTCAAGCGCCGCTCGTGCTGCTGTCAGCAGCCGCGCCGCCATGTCTCCCGCACGGAGAGCTACGATGAACGCCAAATCGCCACTCAAGTCACCCGCTAAGCACGGATACGCTGCACGCACACGGACGAGAGAGAGCGGCATCTCGGCGATCAAGTCGCCCGGGAGCGACGTAAACCAACGCCGAGCCGAGATCCGCGCCAAGCAGGAGCGCTTTAAGGAGGAGAAGGAGCTGCGCGCCATGCTCGGCGCGTAGACACCGCTTGAACTCTGTTCCGGTAGCAGAGAGACAGAGACACCTGGTGAATCTCATCGTATCTCAAACTATAATAGAACCCCGGACACTGCCCTACCCAACCCATCTTCATTTCTGTTAAATCGTGTCTAACCATAACCTCATCATCGTATCCGAACCTGTAACAAATGTGCATGTACCATCGACCTCATCCGCGCTTGATCTCGCTCCGCATCTCAGACACACTGACGGGCACGCCTCCGTCCTCGTCGTAGTCGTCCCAGCGATCCTCACCCTCGTCAAAGTCGCACTCCATCTCCTGTCCTCCCTCGGTCTCAGCGACCCACTTTCCGCGGAAGTGGAAGTTGGTCACCTCGAGTCCACGGCAATCGAGCGCAACGAACGGCTGCAGCGCGGCCGAGTCCGAGGTGTAGGGCAGAGGCGCAGTCGACTTGTCCTTGCCCACTGGCGTGAAGGAGCACGACTGCTCACGCTAGTGTTAGCTACGGTATTCATTATGCAGGCTTACCTTGCAGTTTCCGCAGCGCCAGACAAAGTTGGCACTTCCTCGCGAGCCGCTCAGCTCGTGCTCGTCCTGCTGGTTGAAAGAGACGACCTTCGGGTGCTCCTCACGACAAGAGGTGCAGGTCACCTGGGGTTAGCTCAGACGAAATAACGGAAGTTCAGCTGGCTCTCAAACGTGCCAGAGGCAAGACCCACATTGAAGAAGTACTCGTAGTCCGGGCCGGGCTTGAGGCTCGCGATGTTCTCGAGCTCCATCGCGATCTCGACAATGAGTTTCTGGAGTCAGCTGTGGAGCTCCGGTGTATGAGCTGCGTTACTGCCAACTCACGACCATGTTGCCTGTCTTTCGGAAGGATGGACTGGGTGTACAGCTAAAACAATCGATGACGCTCCTCCGTGGTGAGGTTTGTGAGCTTGGGCAATGTCGTCCACGTGGTGCTTGTTCCTGAAACAATGAAAGCGCCGGATCCACGTCCGTTCCCTGCGGTAGCGTCCCGCCCGCCGTGCCGTGCGTGTTTCGAAATCTTCTGCGGCAACGGCATTGTCTTCCTCCTCATCACTGACGATGCGGTCCATCCAGCTGCTCTTTGTCGCGCTTTTCTGCGCGCTCTGCGCCTTTGCGTGAGCTTCCTCAAGGTGTTTGATGCTGACGTGCAGGTGGACGAAGGAGGACTACGAGATCTTCGACCTCGTGCACGACCTGAAGGCCGAGGAAGGTACGCTGGCCAAAGACATGTCTAGCTGACAGACAGGCGACGACGTCACGTTCTACTCGTACCTTCGTATCGAGAAGGATGCGAGCCCCGCCCAGCTCACCAAGGCGTACCGCAAGCGCTCGCTCGAGCTGCATCCGGACAAGAACCCCGGTGTTCCCGGCATCCAGCAGAAGTTCGCCCGTCTCGGTGTCATCACGGGTATCCTCCGCGACGGCGAGAGGCGTGACCGCTACAACGTGAGTATACTCAGCTTCGCTACCGTTTTCTCCAGCTGACCCCAGTTCTTCCTCAAGAACGGCGTGCCCAAGTGGAAGGGCTTCGGCTATGCCTACACTCGCTGGCGTCCTGGGATGGGCTTCGTGGTCTGCTTCCTCGTGCTCTTCACCGCGCTCATGCACTACGTCGTGATGCGCATGAACTACGCCCGCGACTCTAAGAAGGTCGAGTATTTCACTGAGGCGGCGCTGCGCCAGGCTCGCGGCTCGAACCGCAAGGTCCGCGTGCCCTTCTACGAGGGAAGCAACCAGAGCCTCGAGCTCGTCGTCGAGGACGGCTGGGTTTATCTGGTAAGAGTTGTGCGCCGGCAAGCTCAATGCAGCCAGTGATCTGCAAACAGCTACGGGATGCCCCGAGTGTAAGCTAACCCCTCAGCCCCACGACGATGGCTCGCTGCACCCCCTCTCCGAGCTCGCTACACCCCCGTCTCTGCTCCGCACCTGGCCGGCCAACCTGGTCCGCAAGGCCGTCTACAAGGTTACCGGCGGACCCAAGGAGGAGGTCGTCGAGGACATCCGCGTCCCTGCAGAGGACGTAGAGGTGTCGGACGAGGTCCCCTCGGGACCAGGTGCATCCAACGTTGACACCTCGAACGCTGGCCGTCTCCGTTCTCGCGCTGCCGAGCTCCGCGCGCAGAGGACGGGCAAGGCCTCCGCCTCGCCTGACTCCACCCCCGGAGCGAGCGAGAGCGAAACTTCCAACACGGACGGAGGGAGCAGGAAGAAGGCGAGCGGCAAGGCCGCCGCCGCGCGCAAGCGTAAGATGAACAGGAAGTAGAGCTCTTCTTCCTCACACCCTCACCCTCCTTCATAGAATAGATTCAGCCTGGCTGCAGTTCCAAAATCCCAACTTTGATACCGTACCCCGTAACACTGATACACCACTAGATTGCATGCAGACGTTCATGCGTAGAAAAAACGAAGTCACATCACGTCTATGATTCTGGCTAGTTTGCCTTTTAACTTCAGATATCCCTTTGCATCTACTTGCCTGCCAGTACGCTTAGATGTGGCCCTTGGCCCACTCCTGCGTCGCCTTGGCCATCTCGACGGCGGCGAGGCCCCAGTCCTCTCCGTGGTCTGTTGTCAGCTCCGAGCTTGTTCAGGCAGTTCATTGAGATCACTCTCTCGGGTCCTCGTTCGAACTCGAGTTGAACTCTTGGCTCCACTATCGTGGTACTCACTGTGTCCCTTGTTGCCCTTCCTTCCGATACCAGCGCGCTCGAGGGCCTGGTCGTCATTGAGACAGGTGAGGACACCAAAGATGACAGGCGTGCCCGAGTCAAGCTGGACGCGCATGAGGCCCTGCGAGACGGCGTCACAGATGTACTCGAAGTGCATCGTCGAGCCCTTGATCAGGACACCGATGGAGATGACGGCGTCAAAGGGCTGCTTGTTGGCAGCCGCCTTGTCGCCCGCCGGGGTCGAGGTGCCGGTCCCCTCACCCTCGACGAGGGAGAGGAGGTTGGTTGTGCTGATGAGCGAGTTGGCGCCCGAGGCTTGCGTCTTGCCGCCCTCGATGAGCCTTATTGTTAGCTTAAACGTAGACCACCTAACTGCGAGCCGTGCAGCTACTCTTTCTCAAGCCTGAGCGGACGTCACAAGGCGCCATCGGGCAAGATCCGGGAGGCCGGTAAAACACGGCGCACCTCGCAGCCCACCAGTCCCACAGCCAACAGCTGTGAGAGATGCCGTCTCCGCAGACCTCCACATTTCAGGCTGTGTACTCACTTCTGAGTAGCAAACGGCAGCTCGTAGCTTCCCGGCACAGACTTGAGGACGATGTTCTCCTCCTTGACGCCGGCCTTCTTGAGCTGCTCGAGGGCGCCGTCAACGAGGGCCTTGATGACCTCGTCGTTCCAGCGCGCGTGGATGATGCCGATACGCAGCTTGGAGCCGTCGTGGACTTGCGGCGCGGGGCCCTTGATTGTCTGGTCGACCATGGTTGTTCGTAGTGTGGGTGGGTGGTATGAGTGAGATTGTAGATCCGGACCTGTTTCGTCACTGGCTGCTGGACCGGTGAACCCGGTGTTCGGGCGGATGGCACCGCCGGTGACTGACAGTGACGTGTAGGGCACCGTGGGTAACTGTGCTCGCGTGCCTATGTGGGTGGGCTGTATAGCAGGATGTAGGGCAGTTCGAAATGAGGCACAGACGTCAGAGCACGTGACTGCTCGTGAGTGAGTCAAACTACGGCGGCACCTAAGCGCCCGGTATCCCGGTAGAACCGCGCAAGAAGTGCTCGGCTAACAATACCCTGTTTTTCCGATGAATAGACGGTGCAAAATGTCCGATCAGGTTTGGCCTGGTGAAGAAGTCCTGTGAGGGCCAAGATGTGGGCAGTTCCGCTGGAGTCGATGATGGCCTCGAGGGATCTGATGATCGCGCAGAGGGCCAGATCGATGGGCCAGTGCGTGCGGGTCAGTTTACGGGTTCGCGCCATGTGCTATGCATGCGTCGTCTGCGTGGTCTGGGGTGGCGGAAGAAGAAGACGGCCGAGCTGGCTGCCCCGCTGCCAAGTGGTGTGGAACTGGGCCGCTGGGATGATCGGCCTGGTAGACATGGCATGCTGGCGGGCTGGCGTGCTGTGATGCGGTGTCGTGTCCAGGGCCCAGCACCGGGCAATATGGGATAATCGACATGGATGGCTGATCACGTCTTGGGGCTGCCGCGCACTGGCATTGGGTGAGCCTGGCTGGGCTGGCTGAGTCTGGCTGGACCGCGGGGTCTGCGCCTGAGTCGAAACGCGACGTGCAGGCTCGAAGTGCGGCCTGGCTGGTCGGGCTAGAATCACTCGAACCTGAGCGAGGAGGAGACCCCGCTCACACAGGCGGATCTCATTGGTCCGACGCATCAATCGACCGTAATGAGTCGCTCCTCCTGTACGGGTGACCGAATCGGCTGAGCGGGTTCGACGAACGAGAGAGCTACGCTGCGCACTCTGCGCACTCTGCGGTAACCGGGGTGACCTGGTGAAAGAAACCACTTCGGTACACACGGCACACATAAAAGGCCAAACTCTTTTTTTTCTCAACTCAGAATCACCCATCCTTCCCACTCCACTCCACCACCATGTCGCTCCGCACTCAGGCCCTCCGCGCCGCTGTCCGCGCCAACGTCCCCCGCGCTTCGCGCTCCTTCTCCCTCCTTGCCCGCCAGGCCCCCAAGGCTGCCGTCGCTGCCGCCTCCCGCATGGGCGTGAGTATCTCTCTCGATGTCAGCCAGCACGTGTTCGCGCACTGCAGCTTGTCCCGATCCTTCAGTAGCTGACTCTCCAGGCCACCCGCGGTGTCAAGACCCTTGACTTCGCCGGCACCAAGGAGGACGTCTACGAGCGTGCCGACTGGCCCGTCGAGCGTCTCCAGGACTACTTCAAGAACGACACCCTCGCCATGATCGGCTACGGCTCGCAGGGCCACGGCCAGTCCCTCAACGCCCGTGACAACGGCCTCAACGTCATCATCGGTGTCCGCAAGGGCGGCGAGTCCTGGAAGCAGGCCCAGGAGGACGGCTGGGTCCCCGGAGAGACCCTCTTCGACATCCCTGAGGCTATCAACAAGGGTACCATCATCATGAACCTCCTCTCCGACGCTGCCCAGTCCTCCACCTGGCCCGAGATCGCCCCCCTCATCACCAAGGGCAAGACTCTCTACTTCTCGCACGGCTTCTCCGTCGTCTACAAGGACGACACCCACGTCGTTCCCCCCAAGGACGTCGACGTCATCCTCGCCGCCCCCAAGGGCTCCGGCCGCACTGTCCGCACCCTCTTCCTTGAGGGCCGTGGTATCAACTCGTCTATCGCCGTCTACCAGGACGTGACCGGTCACGCCAAGGAGAAGGCCGTCGCCCTCGCCATCGGTATCGGATCCGGCTACGTTTACGAGACCACCTTCGAGAAGGAGGTCTACTCTGACCTCTACGGAGAGCGTGGTGTCCTCATGGGCGGTATCCAGGGTATGTTCCTTGCCCAGTACGAGGTTCTCCGCAAGAACGGCCACTCGCCCTCTGAGGCCTTCAACGAGACCGTCGAGGAGGCTACCCAGTCCCTCTTCCCCCTCATCGGCAAGTACGGCATGGACTACATGTACAACGCCTGCTCCACCACCGCTCGTCGTGGTGCCCTCGACTGGGCCCCCAAGTTCAAGGAGGCCAACCTCCCCGTCTTCGAGGCCCTCTACAAGTCGGTCCGTGACGGCTCCGAGACCCGCCGCTCGCTCGAGTTCAACTCGCGCAAGACCTACCGCGAGGACCTCCAGAAGGAGCTCGACGAGATCGACAACCAGGAGATCTGGCGCGCCGGCAAGACCGTCCGTGGCCTCCGCCCCGACGCCAAGAAGGAGGACCTTTAAGTGACTCCCTGTCTTCTAGCAAAAAACAAAAGGGTGCACTGTCACTCGTGTAGGGACTGTCCTTAGTTTTCCATCTCATCGTTTCTCTTTTTCTCTCTACGATTTCGCGAGACAACATCTAAGTTGTTGAGGCTCTGTAAAATCAATAGGCAAGCAATCAAGCAATGCATAGCAGGAGGACCACCTCCGGACACTACGAAGTGGCTGCAGCTGCACTCCTCTCCTGACTGACTTTGCCGCTTCTCTTTGTTCTGCTTCTGTTCTCTCACCTAAACCGTGGACGCTCGGACGGCCATGGTGGGACTGCTGGACTTTTCACGGCCCCTCAGTTCTCCACACCGGCGACACCTTGCCGGAGTTTGGTCTCGCACCCGCCCGTTAAGTGAACGTCCCGAAAATGCCCCCGCATCAGATCTCCCACGGTATGTGGCTGCGGATAGGTGCGGACACAAAAGTGTCCCCCACGGACGTCAGAGGCGTCGACGCGGATCTGGGGACTCCGCACTGGTGTCCGCCCGTGTCCGGGTGATACGAAATGGAATCCGCGGTTCTGAAATGGAATCCGAGCGGACGAAATGGCATTTCATGACCATC
Organism: Trichosporon coremiiforme; assembly: GCA_039545355.1. Taxonomy (NCBI): domain Eukaryota; kingdom Fungi; phylum Basidiomycota; class Tremellomycetes; order Trichosporonales; family Trichosporonaceae; genus Trichosporon; species Trichosporon coremiiforme. The sequence goes on along the minus strand of BCJJ01000004.1, from coordinate 1,824,682 downwards.
CGCACACTTTCAACGACTTTCAACGCACTTTCAGCAACTCTGAAAAGCTAGAGCTGCTGCGAATACGCATGATTCGAACACCCGCTGCTTTCGGCGATTACATATACACGTGTGCGAGAAAGCTCGCACTGCTCACCTTCTTACCCCGCTCGTCGCTGTCTTCCCCGCTCTCGCTGTCACGTTTCTCACTTCCACTCACTTTCCTCGCCATCGCCAACACCTCTACTGACCCCTAATCTCACACCTATACCACACTCCACACCATGATCGACATCAAGGGCGAAAGCGACCGATTCGAAGGAAGGGGGATCGACCAGAACGGCTATTACAGAGCATTTCCGGCCGATTCTGAAGTGATGCTCATCGCTTTCGGTATCGTGATCAAGCCGGGCATCTTTCACGAGCTTGTCAGGGACCATGGGGAGGAGGGCCCGATCTGCAACGATGAGAGGTACAGGATTGCCCTGCGCTTGTTCAAGACGCTCCATTTTTTCACCAAGTGCGCGGGCGACCGAGGTGTCCAGCTCTACACGGCTCTTCGAATTATGGTGCAGCACGTACCCGACAGTATTGATCCCGAAACGGCCTTTATGATCGCGTGCTCTGCGAACGACGTCGGTGCAGCCTACAACGTCCTGGTCGAGCACCGCCGGCTGTCTTTCATGGATTCCGGAAATGCGAACTCTCTGTTCGCGAGGGCTCTCCGTGCCTTGCCCGAGGACTGCGCTGAGCGTACTTATCCCCAGAGCTGGTACTGGTTTCTGCCCAAGCCGTACCGCCTCGCGGTGCAGCTGGCCGCTGAGCAATGGGACCCGGTTAAGGAAGGCAAGGCATTTGCGAAAGCCTTCCTGACCCTGCAGAGAAGGGTGAGACACCCTTTCCGGCCGCTTTCGCCGAGCCCAACTTAGAGGGCTATGGTCACGAGTGACCGTTCGCGACGTCCGCCTCTCGAGGCGCCTATCCGAGGTCCTCAACATCAGCGGAACCGGTGGGGTACGTATCTCGCCCCGGGACATCCTCGCTTCTACCAGAACGAGGCGGCCAGGAAGTAACGCTCTGTCACTGAGTGCAAGTAGGCAAACGATGCGGAGCATCAGCTGTTTGGAGATACCCGTGGTTCAGGGGCTGGTCCCACAACCTCACAAGCTCAATGTGGATAGCTAAGACATGACCGAAACGATAAGCAACGAACAAGATACGGACAAACAGTATGAGAGGATAGCCCTGTAGGAACTGCATGAGCGGAATACCAAGAATGTGGGGCTATGGTCGATATCCCCTCGGTCTTCGGGCAGGCTCCGGCACTCTCAGTCCGCACTCGAGCTTCGACCACTCCTCCTGTACGAGTGTCCGGTCTCGAACGAAGAACTTCCCAGTTCGCCTCGGTCTCTCAGGGTGCTGTTCCTGTCGTGGCATGAGTCGAGTGACACACGAGACGAGCCACAGCGCGAGGGCAATACCCGCTACTGATGTCAGCACTAACGAGACAGATGACTCACCTCCGCAGACAATATTGAGCCCACACAGCGCCCCGGTGTCCATCATGTTGAGTCGTGTTTGCATGTCAAAGGGTGCTTCTTGGGTGGGTTATATGCGTCCTCTTGGCCCACGGAGACGGATCGCCGAGAGATATGACGCTAGGCTGAAGAGGCGCTGATCAGTGCAGCCATCACGCCCCACCCTGCGCCAATATGGTCTAGCGCCTGTTCACCATGTGTTCTGCGGCTGCTCACTGGACCCACTTCGTGGATGCAATTCGAACACGTTCAAAAGCTTAGCCTAGTGTGCAGCTGTTCGTCGGCCATGGCTCGCTCGACCACTGCACAAAGCCCACTGTTCGACAGACCCCGTCGTTTGGCTCCTTTTGACTGCTATGTCAAGGCTGTCATCATAGTCTACACTAGCTCGCTACACAAGATACTCCCACACTCGTCTCGATCATTTCCTCTCTGGAGCTGGCACGTGAGTTCCTTCCGGCTCAGCATACACGGAAGGAACACTGTCGAGACTGTCGACCGTATCATGACTTCCCCTCCTGCTGTGGCTCGCCACACTCTCCCCGCTCGCGATGCTCATCGGCCGACTCCCCGGCTGATACGTAGGCGCAGGGGGCATGACGCCCTCCCCACACTCGAGTGTCGTGTCTCCCCAACTGCTACCGTAGGTCGGGGGTGCATCAGAGCTTCGGCTCTCGACTCGCGCGACTCCCCCGACGCCATACTGTGCGCGCACCATGCGCCGGAATTCGAGCCGGCGATGGTTGATCTTGAATTCGGAGGTATCGCAGCCCGAGGAGAGGCGACGGGCGGCATCGCGTGCTTCCCGGCGGGCGGAGTGGACTGAGATCATGATGCAAAACAGGACGGAGAGGATCACGGGGCCGACTGTGGTTAGTACCGGTTGATCGAAGAGGGTCAAGTTGGGGGGGTGCAGCACTCACCGATACCGCCGATGATGGCCCAGAGAGTGCTGTTGCTGACCGGTGCCATCTTCATGATACGTTTGAATGCTTCACTGGTTGGGGAGAATGCTTCCAGACTCACAGACATCGCGTTATGTATCTTTCCACGAGAGGTCGGGAGGTCTACGAGTTTTGCGAGTTTAACAGCGTGTCCGGTGATCCGGTGGCCCAACGTGACTCCGCGCAGCAACATGACAACACACCCTTCACATGCTATTTCTAAGCAATCGGTCGGTTTGGTTTCGTGCGATACTCGGCGGCGAGTCGCTCGGCTGCTCGCTGCTGGCGGACGCGTGATGGAGCAAACTTCGGAGAGTTTACCAGTTCTGCCCTCGCGTCAAGAAACCGACCGAGCATTCCGGGACCGCTACGAGGGATCGGTTTCCCGTCATGGTGACTGCGCTGTTGTCCGGCCGATTGCATCATCCCCATGTGCCTGCCGCCTGCCCAACACGGGCCGACCGGGCGACGGCGCCGGCTCCGTCCACCCCACGCCATCGACCGCACCGATTGAATTCTAGAGTTTCACGATTGAGTTTCACTAGCGCGACGGGTGTCACCCCGTGGCCACTCCGGTTGGATGAACTCGAATAATACAGCAGATTTCTGCCGATGCTGGTCCACGCGCTCTAGTCTTAAGCTCTGCTGCGAATTGCAGCCAGTGGACATGTTCTGCGCCTGCGGCTGCGCGTCCGCCGCTCATGTGGGGTTCTAGATCAAGGGGCACGCGTCTCGGTCTCGGCCTCGGGCGGCTTATGGTTTCGTCTGACGTGAGGACATCGGTGGCAACAACCTCCACTTCCGGCATTACGATTCCTCATATGCCCTGATATCACAATCTACAATACAACGTCCTGTAACTACGCTCTGACCTGTCGCCCACGTGAGATTGCGCGCGGCAGCCGCTTCATGCTGAGCGTGGCTGTTCGTGCTCGGCACTTGATGTGGCCCAGCACACGAGCTCGGCGGAGGGCACATTATTGACGGGATTGCCTTGAGATCTGAACTACTTTTCGGAGCCAATATTACTTGTCAATGGATACATCCGGAGCTATGAGCTGATAGTGACAGAGTTTCGCCGCTTACTACTTATCCTAGTCCTTTGTGAGCGCGTGCGTTGCACGCACCCGGAAACGCTCTTGCGACCGTGACTGCCATGCACGACAGTCAGATGTGAAGGCGCCTGCAATGCGCTTCAGACACCGCCAATAATGTCGCCTCACTCGAGGCGCTGGAGAAAACGGAGGCAACGCGGTCAAAGCGGGAGCGTGGCACCTCCGAGCTGCGCTTCGCGAATGGCGGTGGCGAACCACCCACCTTTTCAGCTGTTTCGCTGTACTCCGGAGCCGCCTCGCAGTCGCTAGATGCCCTACCCTCGCGCCTCGCAAAGCAGCGGCGACGACGAGGCCTATGACTACGGTCGGGTCAGCTCATTTCGGCAGCCAATGGGAACTCACCGATGCAGAGGAGCTTCTTGCTCTCACGCTTTTGCTGCGCTTCTTCGACAGCCATCTTCTGTGCTTGCTCGTCTTTCGTCCTCGCAGCTTCTTGCACAAAATGCAGGATGTCGTTCAGAGTGGAGTTGGAGCTCACTGCTTGTCAGTTCTCTGTGCTTGAGAAGATACTCACTGGCTGGACTGGAGGTGCTTGGAAGCGTTCAGAATAGGGTGGTTGGAGTGGGATGCAGTAAGCTCTAGTGCAACCGGACTGATTCCGTTACATGAGCGCGCCCGACCACCTATCCTTAGCTCATGACAGGCGCTACGGAGCTTCCCAGCCTATCCTGCGCTGCATCGATTGTGTCGTGTGTTTGAGGCAGATAAGATAGATCCCTTTGATAGCCGAGGGTGTCATTAGGTTGCCGGCCATCCTACCGCTGCCAATAGGGACAGGAGCCTGAAGTTCACCGGTTCAGGCTGAACTCACAACGGATCACCAAGTCTGTGATCTAAACATGGAGCCTGCTGACAGCTGGCGAATGAGTGCACACGGATGAGGGCGGAGTTCGACCATGCATGCTCTATCGCAATGCTGCGGCGCCACTGTGCGGATCGCATGTGTGAGACCCCGCATAATGTCGAGGAAAGTGGAGGTGGCGGTTGTCCACCTCTCGATCGCTGAAGCGGAGGTGAGTCGCTCGTGCGCAACTATGACCACTAGATGTCTTGCCTCGATTGTGACCGCCGAAGATCATTAAGCAATGTACAGTCATGAGATTCCCGCACAGCACCCTTCCTCAGGTTTATGATGTACTGTTGGGCTAGCGACCGCCTCCACCTCCACCTCATCACCTCCTCCGTCGTAACCTTCACCTCTGTGACCTCCACCAGCATGCCCTCCGTACCCTCCCGTACCCTCCACGGTGTCCACGGTGCCCGTGGCCAGCATCGTCGCCGCTATGATGGTGTTGATGGCCGGCCCGGTCGTCTCGATGTCCACTGTCGGCCCAGTGTACAACCGCACTTGGCTTCTCCCCTCTCCTGTAAGCCCTCGCTCGAGCTCTAGCCTCAGTCTGAACCTTAACTTGCGCCCGTCGCCCCTCGAGATCCTCGAGCTCCTTTCTGCATCCGAGGCAACAGCGAAATATGACCAGAAGAATCAGGAAGCCGCCTCAACGGGACACCATCAGCGGAAGGGCTTGGCAGAGGATGATGGGGGATGACGTACCGACTCCAACGCGATCGCCGAGCTCGATCTTGTCCTCTTGGCTGAGGCCCCTGACTTGTGATGTGGAGAAATCTGGAGAAGGGTCGAAAAGATGAGTGCGAGGTTGGATGCTCGTCATTTACGTACATTCCGCAGGACCTGGCTGGCTCGTTTGCCAGGGAGAGGCGGTCGGGGCCAGGAACTGCGGCGAGTTGGGTAGCTTGGACTCGAGGTCCTCGGGCCCAGGGCGGGGCTTGGTGTGCGCGATGCGGCGGAGTGTGCGGGTAAGGCGACCGAGGATGAGCACGAGCACGACGAAGTCTTTTGTCAGCTCGAGCGAGATGAGAACTTACGAAGAGGGATGGCGGTGGCGAGAACAACGACAGTCGAGGACCACATGATGAGGTAGTGATGAGTCGAGACTCGAGGTGTTCGAGTGAGATGAAAGCAAGAGATGACGCAGAGAGTGGGTAGAGAGCGTGAAAGCGAGCAGGTAGTTGCTGAAGCGTAGACAAGAACAGTGTCGGTGAAGAGCACGAATGAAAGAAGTTGTGGTGAGTGGTGAGTAACCAGACAACGGTCAATCATAATTTTCACCGGCGAGATCACCGCCGAGGCTGCGCCGACGGGAGAGTCTGACTCTGTGAGGAGCTGCGAGCACCGATATGCTTGAATCCGTTGCACAGTCGGCGTAGCTGTCGCTTCGTCAGCGAGGGAGCTCGGCGAAGGCTCGGGGGAGCAACGGTAGCCAAGTTGACCTCGCCACTGCTAAATGGAGCTTTAGCGAACGTGCAGGCCAGCCTCGAGCGGTTAGTACGAGACTATCGTGGCCAATCCATTGCCAGGGCAGTATGAGTGGTGCAAGACTCTCCCACTCGGCCGCGAGCGCCGCGTAGGGCCGAGGCGTACTGGGCTGTCGGCGATGTTTCGCTGGTGATCTGGTGATCGGTGGCGGAGATCGAAGATAACGGTTGCGGACAGTCTGAGACCTCAAACGAGCGTTCATTCAGACTGATACCAGCCTTCTGGAGCTGACGTACTCGCCCCTGCGGGGGTGCGGGGCAGGCGGGGCTTGAAAATCGCGTTTCGTAATCCTGTCCCAGAACCGGGGTCGCTACTGGTAAGGGATCTCGGCCGCTCTCTTCCGCTGCGTTCACCGTCGGGCGACACGGCAAGAAACGACCGTGGCGTGCGGACAGAGGCGGCGTTAAGCTAAGTGTTTCTCGTGATATCACGACGCTCATCGGTACAGATGGACGGCTGACACTGGGGAGGGTGGGCGGGAGCTGTCGGCTAGCGATGAAAAGAACTGCTGTGAGCTAGGTAGAGCTTGCGGCATGGTGAGCAAGTTGCCGCTGACATCAGTCGCCTCGGGGGACGCTCCGACATACCGTACATGCAAGTTATACCACAGAGCTACACATTATCTTCGCCGTTCGTCTCGGCCGCTCGCCGCGCGGCCGCCTGCGCCCCCGGGTCATGCTACTCCGCGGTGACAAGCGGAATCTAATGAGCGATAAAGTCTCCACAAGAAAGTCCCAATGTAAGTTTCGCAAAGCAAGAAGAGAGAGAGAGGGAGAGAGAGAGAGGGAGAGAGAGAGAGAGAGGGAGCGATGAATCAGGGGTGTGTTACGCGGCCAAGACCTCAGGCTCGTGCTCGTGCTCGACGCCGTGGCCCGAGTCGCTGTGTCCTGACCGCTCGAGCGCGCGCTCAGCGCGCTTCACAGCCTTTTCGGCACGCGCGACCGCTTTCTCGGCGGTAGCGAGGGAGGGGCGGGACGCTTTGCGGTTCAACGATTTGCTGGCGGATGACGGGGAGGTGATGAGCGAGTCGTGCGACGTGCGCCCTTTCACGCGGGTCGGCGTACCGTGCGACTCGGCTCGAGTCGCCGCTGCGCGCGCGCGGCTCGCAGCAGTACCCTGCATCAGCCGTGATGTGCTGCTGGTGCTGCGCGGTGTCGAGTCGTTAGAGGTCGTCGACGCGGTCGACGTGCGCGGGCGACGCGGCGCCGTCGACGTCACAGGGGGACTGCGGGAGCTGCCGACACTGCTGCGCGGGCGCGGGTGCGGCGTGTGGTGCTCGTTCGGGGACTGCGGGCGGCTCTTGCTCTTCGCCAAGCTACTAGCTGTGTGCTTCTGAGGAGACGCCGAGGTACGAGGCTCGCGTTCGCGCAGTCGCTCCGAGGTCGAGCTGTGTGTTCCCCCAGTCGAGGAGGGCTTCAATTTGGGTGTCGACTTAGCCGAGCGGGGAGACGTGGTAGCGTCGGGGCGTAAGTTCGCCTTGGACCGCGAGTGCGACAACGGCTTAGTCGTGGTCGACGGTGATAAGGGGCTTTTGTGGTTTGCATTCGGAGATCTCGGTGTGGCACGGCGGCGGGGTTGATCGTCGTGCGGGTTCACACAAGCATTCTCCTTGTCTTTGTCGTCCTGCCCTCCTTGTTTCTGGTCGACGACTTGTCCGATGGACGGAGGGGGAGCAGGAGCCTGAGCGGGATCTGACTCCTGTGTTGAGACGTCCGGGGCGTGGGCTGACTCAGCTGCTTCAGGATCGATGGGGGATGGTGGAACGGAGGAGATGACGGGGATGGAGGGGATGCTGGCGGCCTCGAATACGGCTGGGGTCGATGCCGACGTAGGAAGGCTGGCGGTCGAGTTCGAGTCCGGGCCCGAGTCAAAGCTTGAGCTCAAGCCCAGAACAGAGTTGCCATCGAGGAAGGTGCCGGGCTTCACAGGGGCTGAGACGACACGGCGAGCCTCACGCGCTGCTACGCGGGCATCTCTGTCGGCCGCGATCTGGAAGCGGTTGACGAGAGCTGCGACCTGTTGCTTGTCAGTAAGATGTGATCTGGCGGAGGAGACGCACGTTTCCTTGCGATCTGTCGATCGGGAGCGGCCTGTCGGTCAGCAGAGTCCAATGACGACGAAAAGGAAGATCTACCCACATTTGGAGCGTTTGCCTGTGGTCAGGACAGCCGTATTAGAAGTGAGTGGAGTAAGAAATGTGGAGATGAATGAGCGTAGGTTGGGTGCAAGAGAGCTTGACAGAGAAATCAAGAGTCGTGATGGAAAGGCGAGGGCGCTGGAGGGTGCTAAAGTGAGTGATAGCGTGTTGAGCAGGTGGTTCTTGGTGAGAGTGACAGTAACGGGAGTGCTCGAGCTGGCACACAGTTCACTGCATGCACTGCACCGACTGTGGACCACCTGAACCACCGTAGAGCGCGCTGTCCCACAGGTTCCACCAGGGCGCCGGACGCGTCTTGGCTGGACTGCTCCTGAGCCCACCGCCTGAGCCGCAGGACCCGGCACGCCAGAGCGTCCCTCCACCTCCACCGCGCTCCACCCGCGTCCATCGCGTCCACCGCCCTGTACGCGCCCTTAACCCGGAACCTATTACGGCACTCTACCCGTTCTTCGGCACATGCACCCCACACACGTCTACTTGCACACACACACTGCATCGCACTGCATTGCTCCTCACTCAATCTACATCGCCGTCGCTGCCGATGCCGATGCCAGCTGCAACTTTTATTCCGCAGTGTCTCTCGGAAGCCGGCAGGAGCGGCTCTGATCCAGTCCTCGACAATTCACCCGGAGCGCGAGAGAGACAATGAATCGGCCGCCATGAATTCATCCAGCGAACAAAAGGGGGAAGACGCCGCATTGAACCCTAAACTTCCCCCCTGCGTTCTCTGGCGTCTCGTCGCAGAATCGCCTCTTTCAGCGCCCGAAACTCGACATCCAAGGGGCTACACAAGGGAGACATCACCGGGCGATAATGATTAACACGCGGCCCGTCTGCTGCGATGTTCCCCGACCGCGCCGAGTGCCGAGTGCAATGAACTGCATACCGTAAGGCTCTCGCCGCTCATGTTCGGATCATTGGACGAATCACACTCCGATTCCAGCTCCCCTCGCCGCAATCTTAACCTTCCCCGAGGAGTAGGCACGTGTCCATGGACCCGAGAGCTCCCCGCACACCGAGATCGGCGCTCACAGCATGCTCAGAGTGCAGGAACCGGGGCCGGGAAGAGCATGCGCGGTGCATCATTTAGCGAGGCTATGTCTTCCCTCTCCTTCCGGTCTTGCTCGCGCAAAGCAACCAAGGGCAGCGTTCTTCCTTTCACGCGAGAGAGCGCAGCTAATGATCGCTCATTTGCTGTGAATGCAGTGCCCCGTCTTGCTCGCCATCTTGTGGCGCGATCATCGCTCCGCGCTCCTCGACAGACAGGAAGCCGAGGATATACTGTAAGTGCCTACAGACTCCACACCAGATACGCTCCGCAAAGTTTCCGGCAGCGTAGCCTCTCAACGTGCTATTTGCGCCTTCCCCACTGCGCACAGCCCACTCACTCCGGTCTGGTCGTCGCTGCGGATGAGCGCCATGTAGCTCCTCGAAAGGACCGCTTCTTCTCCGCCTTGCCGAACTGTCACATTTTCACTTCCAACGCTATATATGCCACTGTCACTGCTTTGTGCACTGACCTCGCAGACGTCCTTCTGTGCGTCACTGATCAGGACATCGCGCCTTCCTGCCCCATTCAAACGGCTCTTTGTCGGGATTTGATGCCGTCGATCGCCCTCGCCTGTTACCGTTTAGAAACCGCTCTCAAGAAGGCGTGTGCTCCGTTCACAGGTGTTCAACATAGGTCCTTCAGGCGGCTCTAGCTCTGGTTCCACATCTGGTTTTCTCACCGCAAACTGTAACAGCCATGGGCAGCCTCCAACCTACAGTGCCATCCTCCGAACCCAAGGATCACCCCGTCTGGGATAAGGGGTCTTCAGGCTAGTCTCAAGCGACGGCTGGCGGCTCAAAGTGCATTTAAACCTGCTTCAATCGGCTAGGTGAGCTGCAATAGCCCTTGCTAGACAATCAAGCTAACTTCATTCTCGCGCTTTACAGGACAGGCGACGACTGCTGCGATGAGGTCGTGCTCTCGGACCAAAAGATCAAAACCAAAGTCGTCCTCGAGCACTTCCTCCGGCTGATTGAGGATTCCACTCTCGACCCCGGCGAGCTCTCCAGCGACGGGTGGATCAGCGACGCCATCCTGAATCAGTTCATCGATCTCCTTCACTTCCTGCGCAAGTGGTGTGATGAGTACCTAATCATGCTATTCTGTTACCGCATTATCGTTCTTCTTTGCCAAGGGTCGCTCAGTGGCAAAGCCGCATTCATCTTTGGAGTGCTCGCGAATAACTTGGATCTGTGCGCAACCGCTGTGTCGATCGACTTCCAACCGTCAATGCTTCACAGCCTCCCTGCCGAAGTTTGGGAGGTGGGGAATACTGCGCACCTCTATGTGCTGAGCGCGCTCGAACATGAAGTCGGACAAGTGGGCAGCCAGGGTCTTCGGGCTGGTGCGAGGTACAGGCAACTCTATGAAGAGATGGCAGCCGGCCAACAGGTGAGAAGGACGAGCTGCACGCGCTGACCAGTAGGAAGAGCATGTTCCCTGGCTAAGGCATACTGAGCTAGCCTGCGGGGTTATAGTGCAGATCATGCCATTAGAAACTATATTTGCCAGTCGCAGGCCAATGCACCTACGTCCATGCTCGCACCCGCTCCGCCGCCGCTGAGGCTGCGCCCTCGGTGCCCATTCCTATCGGCCGCTTAGCTCAGCTGGTTAGAGCATCGTACTAATAATCCGAGTGATAATTAGCCCATGCGGAGGTCGGCAGTTCGATCCTGTCAGTGGTCAGTTTTTGCATCCCCGAGAGCGTAGAGGACGCTGATGAGACGAGGAGTGCACGGAGAGAAGGCCTAAGGACCTTGGTGTGTAGATAAACGGGTGGTGTGGTGATCCGTCGCAGTCAAACGCACATGGCACTCGTTTGTATTTTGAGAAATTAACTAAAAATTCGTGAAATTCGAGCCATGCATCTGATCGGCTTGATGCTTTAACGGCCATCGCGAAAGGGGGTTGCATGCATCCGTGCAATGCGTGAGTGGGTAGATATCGTTAGTCGAGGGACGCGAATGACAGCCGGGAGCAAATCCGCCATCATCTGCCAGCGTCGCATCTCCTGCTATCGCTACTCTAGAGTCTGCGCCCCGCCTTTGGGCCCGCCAGAACACTCTGTCGACTCGAACCCTCCTCGATGACATCCTTTGTTACTTTCTTCTCATCATCAGCGTTACGGTTCTCGACGCTTCAAGATGTCTGAGGATCAGGGAATCATTCGCGACGACCCGAACAGGAAGGACGGCGACTTCACTCTGGTCTCGTCTGACGGATGGCGCTTCAAGGTCTCTTCTGAGAAAGCTGTTCCAGGCCAGGTAAGAAAGGAATACTGTCAGTGTGCTTATAACATTTCTGTCTTCCGCGATGGCCCTTGCGACCTAGAGAGCCCGAAGTGCGTCGCTTTCCCAGAGGATGGAATCGAGACCAAAAGTGTCCTCTACTGGTTCTTCGCCCTGCTTGCCCTAAGCCAAGCGACCGCCCGTTCGTAGGAAGATTTGGATCTTTTTCAGCTTCCGACAACCCTGCAATGCCCGCGGTGACGCAGAACCTCGACCTCATTCACTTCCTGCAGAAGCACGAATGCGAATTGACCCTCTCGAAGCTGCAACTCGAGTACTCGACCCTTCTTGACGTTGGACAAGATGTGTTGGCAAGCGTTCTGCCTCGGTGCCGCGGCCGACTGCCCCGAGTTGTGCATGGCGAGCCTCAGGATGCCCTTCTCACGGGATTTACAGGAGGCATGAGGGCGCCGCACATCCGCCCCTTCATCTGGACTCGTCTCAGCCCCAAGTTCACGTTCGCGCTGGCGTGGACTGACAAGGAGGCTGACGGCCAGGAAGCGAGCGCTGTTTCGGCTTTCTGCATGTCCAAGTACTAGGGCTGTTGGCAGTCGGCCGGAAAAGCCCATAACTGCTGGAGTATGCCCGGCAGAACGGGCAGCAATGATGTCACACTCTCGAGGCGGCCTGGACACAATGAGTGAGCCAAGTAGATCGTCTGTTCATACAGTACTTTGAGCTAAGGAGATGCACACCTTACAATCAGTGAAGGATGACTTGTGTACTGCAAGTGGCCAATTGCAAGATCCCTTCATGCACACAATGCTGTCAGCTCTGAAGGAGCATCCATGCCGCCAGATGAACGTTGGGGGAAGGCACGGGGGCGCAGACGCGTGGTTGACTGATCAGCGCAGCTGAGTCAACCACACGCACACAAGCACACACCGCCTCTGCCAACTCGCATCGACCCTTCACAACATCAACCACAGCCATGCTTCACCCTCACATCTTCGACATCCACCGTCTGGTTGGCAACGTCTCCGTCCGCCCCAGCGTAGCGGTGTCCCGTCCTTCCGTCTGCTCCCATCGAATCACTCCCAACCGGCTGCTGACTCGACTTCGGATCTTCTCCATGTCAGGCAACACCAGCTTGGACCTTCCCCTCGAGGAAGAGGCCACATGGACACGAGGTGAATCTAAGCTGGTCACGCTTGTCCCTTCCGACTTCACCCGCTTGAGAGTGTCCGCCCATGTCTTGGGTTGTTCTACGTGAGCTGGGGATCTTTGATTGCTGATCTCAGTCCCGTGTTCGCGGACATGCACGCCCTTCCTCAGCGGCCGGGATCCGATGCTCCCACGTTTCAGCTTACGGATCAAGAGTATGAGCGTGCTGCCGTCATTCGCATCTTCCTCAACCTCATCACCTGTCAAACCAATCAACTGCCGTTTTCCTCGCCCTACACCGAGTGGCGCCTGGACTTGGAGAGCTTGCTGTACTTCTTGGACAAGTATGACTCGCAGCCTGCCCTCAAACAGCTGCGATTGTACGGGGCCGAGGCGGCGCTTCATCGATTGCTGGAGACGACAACGCGTTCATATCTGCAGCGACAACGAATGATCTGGCGCTTTGCGTTGATGTCATCACCAATGAGCGACGCTGAGATAATGGTGACTACATCGAGTACCCCGGGGAGCTTCGAGGCGTGAAGGGCAAGAGCCTTGCGGACTTGACCGCTGCACCTTTCATTTTCGCCGCGTCCATCCCCTTCCCGTACTCCTGGGCTCAGGATCGAGCCTGCAGAAAGACTGACCCCCTAAAGCATCCCAACTCATTCTGCAAAGAGTTCCATCGACTGGTCGTCGCCGACTTCCAGGGGATCAAGAAATGTGAGCAAAGCGGGAATCGGACGTGGGGCTAATCGCAGTTGGACCCGAGGCGTATGGGGCTCACAAGCCCTATCCTCCAATCGTTCAGGCTCCTCATCTTCCTAGGGAGCTTTGGGACAGTGACTCCGAGGATGCGGAGGGAGGTGATGGGTAAAGGGTGAGAGACTTATGGCTTGAAGCCCGGTTCATGCACAGCTATCCTGTAGGCTCAGGTGCTTGCAATTCACTCACTCCATGCTGACCGTAACACACCTCCAAAGCGCTCATCCCGATATGGACAACGCTGATCCGGATCCCGCAAGTCACCGACAGGTGACGTGCCTAGGTCGCGGCGTCATACGGCGCGTCGGATCCTAAAGTGTCTTTCGGCACAGCCCGAAGCACTGGCTGACAGCAGTTTCTAGTCCGCGCGTGAGGTGTTGTTTCAACAGCAAGTCACGATTCTAGAGTCACCGCCTTGATATTGTCCGGCGCTGAACCCGCCGATCTTATATTGGTGCGGACGGCCAGGAGGTCTTCGGATCTGAGATAGACCTATCCGAGTGCGGGAAGTTGCGCCGCGCGACGTTGGAGATCGATGCCGATGTGGACCAACAGTGTAAACTGCATGGAGCTTCCCACGACTTAACCACCAGCAAAACTCATTACCGTTGTCGCCGGGTTGTGAGCCGTCAGGAGTGGGCAGACACAACATGACCGACCGAGCGCCATCGCTTGGCGCTGCCTGGGGCAGATCTAGCGGATGGCGGATGCGGGGTAGTATCGGTCAGGCGGGCGCCGTTGCGCTGAGACAGCCTCTTTCCTTGTAGCGGTGTTGGGGTCTCCAAACGTGCACCACCTGGGTGCTCTTAACCGCGTCTGTTCTCGTGATTATGCTTACGGAGAAGACCGAACTTTCACGGCGGGTAGATTTCGTCTGGAAGCCGGACCCACAGCGGAATTTCAAGAGTGCGATGTGTTTAGTGGGCTTAGCTCGGTGCCGTAGCTACTACCACCGTCCGAGGACCGTCGGTCAATGCTCCGTAGCGGTTCACGAAGCAGTCAAGTGTCGAGCGATGTGTGGACAGCATGCAGAGGATGCGGGGATGCGAGGATGCGGGGATGCGAGGATGCGGGGATGCGGGGCTCGAAGCTAAGGCGCTAGCCTGGCGGGGATGCAAAACCGACAGTCGAAACCAGGCGGCGGGGGCCGGCCGAAGCCACGCCCGAAGCCACGCGACGCACCGGTAACGTCCCTTGCCGGCTGCCAGCACTTGGCCGACCAAGACATGGCACATCCGCCATATAAGCATCGACGCATCTCCACCTCGTCCATCCCCCCATCAGGCATACCCATAGCCCCGTCACAATGACCGCTCCCCTCCAGACTGCCATCACCGAGCTCTTCGGCATCCAGCACCCCGTCATTCTCGCGTGAGTACGCCAAATCTGGTGGATGCCCCTCCACTCGGCAGATGCCGCCCACCCCGTTCCTGAGATGCCCGACTAATAATGACAGGGGAATGAACGTTGCTGCTGGCCCCGGCCTCGCTGCTGCCGTTTCCAACGCCGGCGGTCTCGGTGTCATCGGTGGTATCGGTGAGTTGAGGATAGGTACTCTGTGCGGAAATTGACAATCAGGCTACACCCCCAAGGTCCTCCGCCAGGTCATCGGCGAGCTCAAGGCCGGTCTCAAGGACCCCAAGCTCCGTAAGTTTCAGCGAACTGCGCTAAGGATCCCCACTAACAGCCCAGCCTTCGGTGTCGACCTTCTCCTCCCCCAGGTCGGTGGCTCCGCCCGTAAGACCAACTACGACTACACCAAGGGCCAGCTTGACGAGCTCATCTCCGTTATCATCGAGGAGGGTGCCAAGCTCTTCGTCTGTGCCGTCGGTGTTCCTCCCAAGCACGTCGTCGACCGCCTCCACAAGCACAACATCCTTGTTATGAACATGGTCGGTGCCCCCAAGCACGTCGAGAAGGCTCTTGAGCGTGGTGTCGACATCATCTGCGCCCAGGGTGGTGAGGGTGGTGGCCACACTGGCTCTACCCCCTCCTCCATCCTCTGGGAGGAGTGCGTCGACCGCGTCAAGGGCAAGACCTCGCCCCTGACCGGCAAGCCCGTCTACGTCGTTGCTGCCGGTGGTATCGCCGACGGCCGTGGCCTCGCCGCCGCCCTCATGTACGGTGCTCAGGCCGTCTGGGTCGGTACTCGTTTCGTCGCTTCGACTGAGGCTGGTGCCCCCAAGTACCACAAGGACCTCGTCGTCTCCGCCGACTTCGGTGACACCGCCACCTCGCTCATCTACACTGGCCGTCCCCTCCGTGTCCGCCGCACCGACTACGTCAAGTCTTGGGAGACCCCCGATCAGATCAAGAAGATCCAGGAGCTCACCTCGCAGGGCAAGCTTCCCTTCGAGCTCGCTCTCGCCGAGAACCCCAAGCTCTCCATCCCCGGCCGCCCCTGGTAAGTCACGTGCCCTCACATTTCACCCCACTCCCACATCCGGTGCCTGACGCCACCTCCACCTCACTCCCAACCTGTCCACCGACAACACTTCAACAGTATCCTCTCGACATCCTCACTCATCCTCTTCTTCTCTTCCATCCTTCAATGACGTTCATTGCTTACGTAATACAGGCTCATGGGAGACGTTTCCGCGCGTATCCGCGACGTTAAGCCTGCTAAGGAGATCATTGACGAGCTCGTTTACGGCGCGAAGGAGGCCCTCGAGAACGGCAACAAGTTCATCCGCAACAACGCCAAGCTCTAAGTGCCCCGCGGCGATTCCTAGATTGTTGTAGTGAAGCAGTTTAGTGTGAGCAGTTCTTGAGATGCGACGTAAGAAGCTCTACGAAAGTGCACTGCTGGAACTGATGACTGATGGTCGGTGCCACATCGAGAGATAGTTCTTGCTTCGGCTCAGACACGGTGATACCGCTCAAGAGCGCGAAACGCGATCAGCCCTCCTTTGCACGGCAACCCCATCTCTCTGCTTGACAACCAGTGCCATGCATACCTAAAACTCCCAAAACCCATTACACACCAGAGCTACGGAAACGACGCCCTCTTCGTATTACGACCCATGACTACGCGCTGAAACTCTGCGCAATCAAGTTCCTCTGCCTCCTCGCTGGACAGAAACACCGGTTCGCCCGTCAGCCTGTCCAGGGCCGGGTCAGGACGACCGAAGAACGCCGTCGCACAGGAAAGTAGTTTTTTGAAGTCTGTCTCGAGATGCTCGCCCCTCCTAGCCGGATCTTCGAGATCGTCGTCGCGCATCGCCCGGCCCAGCGCGAAGATGTACTCGGGCGGAATGGCGCGCCAGTGTTCCAGCTTCAGATCCTCGACGCGCAGGGGGCCCAGTTTCTCCTTCGCCAGCCCGTAGGTGGGGCCATGGCTGGAGAGAGACTGGGGAGAAGTCAGGTTTGTGCGCGAGCCGAAGAAGGACCAGCTGGAGCGGTGCGAGTGTACCGACGTGCGAGGGGGTGGAGAGGGGGCAGGATACATGGCCGTGTTCCCGATACGCATCGCGTTGACGCACAGCAGGACGTTGTCCGCTGCCGCGCCGAGGGTGAAGGCGTCGGCGCGGCTGATGTCCTGGTTCACGAGCGCTTGCGTGAAGAGCAGGCACAGGTGCGCTAGCGTCTGCTCGCAGTCCCACTTGCGCAGGAAGCGCACGAGAGCGATGTATGTCCCGATATCGATGTAGGTTGCTGCTGCGTGCGAAGGGTGGCGGAAGTGGCCCCGGCGGCCCCCGATGGTGACGTGCACGAGCAGCTGGAGCCAGCGCGCGATGACCGCCTTGCCCTCGCCGGGCTCGGTGAAGCGCACCTTCTGTCGGGGGCCGTAGGAGAGCGCATCACGAAGGACGGAGCTGGAGTCAGCTTACGAAGACGTGCAGAAGCTGCGAGATGGCCGTGGAAGTGGTTTGCCGCGAGCCGGCTTCGATACACTCACCTGGACGACATGACGTACGCCGACAACACCTTGAAGCGCCACCCGTCCGCCGAGATCAGAGTGAAGTCGCCCTCGCGCCAGTCGGGATGGTCGCGGACTGTCGCGCGGTACTTGGGCATGATGTCGATGCTGTGCTGAGTAAGGTTAAGACGTGTGTGTGCGAGTGTAGCGAGTCGTAAGGAGTGGACGACACGTAGCCCAGCCCCTTGAGGCGACACACACGACGCCGATCGCACAGTTGTTTCCGCTAGCGACGGGCGTACTGGGATGCGCTTCACACATGGACACATCGTTTGGTCGTATGTGAGGGATGGCTGGTATGTCTGCGTCAGTAGCAACAAGCGTACAGAAACTGCATGCACAACGGTGTGCTATTCTAGCGTCCAAAAGCAGTCAGAGAAGTATCAAGAGATCCCCAAATTATCAATAATTACAACAGTGGTCGCCACACAAACATCACGCCGACTCGGCCGGAGCCGCGTCGCCCTCCGCGGTAGCCGCCTCGGTAGGCGTGGCAGTCTCCGACTTGTCAAGGTAGCCCTCCGCCTGCATCGTGAACAGCTCGTAGTACTGCCCCTTCTTCTCCATGAGCTCCTTGTGTGTGCCGTACTCGGCGATCGTCTGTCCGTCAGCTGAAGTCGTCGATACATAGCTGCTTATAATTTACACTCACTCCGTTCTCCATGAGGGCGATGCGGTCCGCCTTGCGCACCGTGTTGAAGCGGTGCGATATGTACACGGTTGTCGTGCCCGCGACGTTTGTCAAGTTGTGGATGTTGTTGAACAACTCAGCCTCGGCACGCGGGTCAAGCGCCGAAGATGGCTCGTCGAACACGACGAGGTCGCTCTCCTTCGCACGCATGAAGGCGCGGGCGAGACCGACACGCTGCCACTGTCCGCCCGAGAGCTGGACCCACGAGGCATCGTCGTCGCTGTCCTCATCCGAGTCCTCGTCCCTCCACGTCTTCATGTCCATCTTGGGGGGCTCAGGCTCGCCCCACGGGTTTAGCATAGCCTCCAGGCCGCCCTTGGCGCGGATGCCTTGGGCGCCTCCGTCCTCGATAGCCTGGTTGACCGCAGCGCGATCCTCGATTTTCTCGACCAGGCCCATACCGACGTTCTCACGGAGCGTTAGGTTGTAGCGGTTGAAATCCTGGAACAGCGCCGACATGCGCTTGTGGAGCGTCTTTGAGTTGAAGTCGCGCGGCGCGACTCCGTTGATCGTGAGAGTTCCAGAGCTGTGCTCGAACAATCCCGTCATCAGCTTGACGAGAGTCGTCTTGCCACCACCGTTGTATCCGACAATCGCAAGCGTCTGCCCCGGCTCGATCGTCAGGTTGACGTTGGTCAGAGTAGGCGTATCCGCACCGGAATACGTGAAGGAGAGGTCCTTCGCCTCGATGCGCATGCCGCCCTGCTGGCGAGTCGTCTCAAAGTCGATGTCCAGGCCGCGGGGAGACGGCTCAGACGCGCCAGCGAAGGCAGCAGCGTAGAATACCGACTGGTACGACAGGTTGAGGTGGTTGAACAGTCGCCTGACAGAGTAGACAAGCTGGCGCGCAGTACCCTGGTACGTGTGAATAGAACCGAGCGACAGACCGGTGTCGATGGTCTTTGTAGCCAGTAGAACCTGATGTCAGCTACTTCTCAGCGACGGCACTCACGTAGAACGCAGTTCCGGCCATCTCGTTCAGAAGCTTGAAGCCAACATTCTTCGCCTGCGACTGGAAGCTTTGCTCCCAAGAACGCGCCTGCAGCATGGCGCGTGCCTTGTCCCACGTCTTGAGACACCAGTCGTGCAGACCAAACAGCGTAGCCTCCTGCTTGTACTTGGTTGAGGTGGCAATGTCCCGCATCAGGTACTCCATGTTCTCGAATTCGGCCATATCCTCCTCGAGCTGTTCGTACTCGTCATCGTCGTCGTCGAAGCTGTAGACAAAGTCAGACAGCTTGGTGATCAACGTGGGAGCAAATGCGAGTCCGATCAGCGTTAGAGTCTTCGGGTCACGCTTCTTGATCTGCTCGATGCCGCCCACAGCCTGCACGAGCATGGTAATCTGCGCCGCGATGTCGACAAGCTCGGCCAAAGCGCCGCTGACACCGTTCACCAAGCCGAACGGTCCGCTGTGGTAAAAAGGCGCGCTCTCCATGCCAGAGAAAATGCCCGCCTCGTAAACGAGGGCGGATGAAAGCTCGTCCGTGCCATGCGGCGGGGCTTCGAGACGCATGGAGAGGTACTGGCGCTCGAACTTGGTCTCTAGCCATTGCTGAGCGTCAGCGTTACCCGTGCACTCTACTCACGTGAAGCTTGGTACTGTTGTCACTGAAGATCCGTCCAGTGAGCTCGCGGTAGAGGATCATTGCCATGCCGGAACTTGCTACCCGCAAAGCTGTGCTCCAGGACGCTGGCTTCCCTCCCAGTGCACGCTCGCACAGGTCGTAGAGCTGCGATGTAGCATACAGGCTGTCCAGTCAGCTTCTGCTTTGGTAGACGGTAACTCACTTGACTGTCGTGTGCAGGCGGTCAGACACCTGTTCCAACAGGTAGATGAACAATCGAATCGGATGAAGCTGACGGACACCCCTGGTCAAGAATGGTGACAGCTCGCGGCAGAGATCTAGCCAGAGCCAGACCTCTGCCAATGTCTTCGGACGAGGGTTACCCGCCGCTCGGAAGAGGGGTCCATCAGACGATTGAGAGAGTGTCAGGCCAGACTTCTCGTCTGCAGAGTCGTCAACGGAGGTCGCACCAGTGGAGGCTGAGGACGCACTAGAGGTCGATGCCTCACTCGCTGGTGTTGAAGCTCCGTCTGCTCGATCGATCTCTGTGGTGTCCTTCTCATCCTTGGTGGCACCCGCCTCTGCGGAGCCATCCTCCAGAGCTTGCTTCTCCTTCCGCCGTTGCCGTTCCTTCTCCCGTTCCTCCCTACGCTTCTCGCGTTCCTTCTCCTTCTCCTCCCACTCCTTTGGCTTGATGATTCGTGACTGAAGCCACAGCCGGGTGACGAGGTTGAGACGATCGTACTCGGAAGGAAGGGTGAGGTTGGAGAAGGTGGGTTGCTTGACTGGTCGCTTCTGGCGACTTGCCTGCTCGATGACGTCGGCGACCTTGTCCATGAGACTGTGTGAGATGAGGTTGATGGAGATGATATGCAGGGTGGTCGAAAAAGAAATCAGGGAGGCGCGGTTTGTTATATAGACTCGAGACGCGACACGAAGAAAGTTGAGGGTGTCTTCGAGTCCAGTCATGTCGAGTCAGCCGCGTCCGCATAGGACCAGCGGCGAAGAGCGACGATCACTTGCCGCACAGCACCGGAACTGGCTCTGGGTCTGCAGGCGCTGCAACATTGCGCCCTTCCGGACAGTCGCACGTCGCCTGCGCCAAGAATCGAGTGGCTACGGATCCGAGCTGGTAACTCGGAATGTGCCCGCTGGTTGCCCTAGTCGTCTAACCCTTGCCGAGTCGCATTCAGTCTTTACGTACCGCGGTATCTGCCCATTTCAATTTGATGCCAGCTAGACGAGTGCATGTTGCGGTGCTGGAAACGAACAAGAGGCGCACTTCGACAGGGCAGCCGGGATGCGAGGTCCCGGTTTCGCCAAGGGGGTAGGTGATCTGTGCAGGGCATGCAGGGGCAGGGTGAATGGTGTGGGGCTCGGTGGACAATGCGCGCGGGGAAGGTAGTCGTGGTTGGTTGAGTCACCTCGCGGCTGATTTGTGCTCAACGATAGCGCGTTGAATTGCATACCGCGCTTCTGCCGCTGATGAGTCGTCCGACCAGAGTGGCTGTAGTTATGCGACCGCTGTCGACAATACTCGGACCCAGCGACCGCCCGCCATGTTATCGCGTTCAGAAAGGATGCCTTGCCTCGTAACAGCTCGCCAGCTCCATCAGCCAGCTCGCTGCTGCCAGCAGTTCAATCATGTAATTAGAGCCCTCCCTGCGGCGGTCTCAGATAGAGGCCGAAAACGCCTCAGGGTTGACCTCAGCCATCCATTGGCTTGTCCCTGGTCAAAAGATGGAGGGCACGCTCTTTCACTCCCATCAAGAACAACCCTAGCATGCTAAGCAAGGACAATCACGATCACTCAGCACAGCAAGCGGTGCATGGGGTGCACGGGGGTGAGGTGACGTGTGTGCAAGGCGATGGGGAAGGAACTCAGCCTCACCAGTTGACAGCCCGAGACAAGAAGGGATAGAGCTCACCGAGCGCAGCTTAATAGCCGGCACAACACTTTCAAGCTCCGGGGCGCAGTACAAGAAGAACCGAAGCAGTCAAAATAATGCGAGAACAGAGACAATTTTGATGCAATGATGTGGTGAGCTGATGCAGAGTGATGGTTAGGACTGCATAGGTCGTCGAAGAAGACCGCTCATTGCCGGCGGTGAGGTGCCACATGCCTCGGGGATATGAGGGGCTAGGGTCCTGCCGCGCGGGGCACTGTTGTTATTGTCGGTTACAATCACGCGTGTCGGTCAATAGCCACGGTGCGCGCTTCGATTCATTACCACAGCCTGTGACCGCCGCAACCACCATCCATCACACGCATCCATCGTTCGCTGCTATGGACACCGACATGGAGCCGCGAGACGGTAAGCTCACACGCCGCACACTCCGATCGCATGTCTGACACGCAGATCGCCGGCGCAGCCGCGACGATAGCGACCGGGATGTAGACCGAGACGATCGCCGAGACCGCGATGAGCGCGATCGGAGTCGCAGCAGGGACCGCCGCGATGACGACCGGTACGATAGGCGTGAGCGCGTGAGTAGCTCTCAGTTAGAGGCTAGGTCTGAGCTGACATGAGCAGCACCGCTCCCGATCGCGTACGCGTTCACCAAGACGGGACCGCGACCGATCCCGGGATCGCGACCGTCCCCGAGACCGCGCCGACCGCCACGACGACCGCGACAACCGCTATCCTGACTGGGGTCGGTATCAGGACCACGGGCGCAGCGGTGGTTTCGGTGGACGCGGTCGTGGGCGTGGAGGGTACTACGATGGGCCGCCCCGTGGTGGCTTCCGTGGTAGCCGGGGACGGGGCGGGTTCGGTGACCGGGGATACGACAGCTACCGCGGTGGTGGTGGTTACGGTGGAAGACCTTCCCGCGGATACGACCCCAGAGGAGACGACCGGCGACCGCCACCCAACGGACCGATGAACGCGCCACCCGAGGAAGCCGAGGCGCACTCCCGCGTCAGCAGGCGCGAGAACAGGCTCTACGTCGGCAACCTGTCCTACAGCTGCACCTACCGCGACTTGCGCGAATACATGATGGGAGGTGCGTTAGCGTTGGAAATTCACAATCTTGGACTCCCCGTAAGAAAAGGGGTGGAGAAGGGAGGGTGGACGCGCATGTGCAAGGTTAAGGTTCGGAGGGATCACATGGAGACGCAGATGGATGTGGAAGCTTGGAGCATCCCAGCGAGATTAGGAAGGGACTTGGTCATTCACCCGGACGACTCTGTGATGGACTGGATGGGACGGGTCACCTGAAGAATGGAGAGCCGACTGAAGGAAATCGATCAACAAGTAACTAACTGTTACAGCGGGAGGGAATGTGGTGTTCTCGGAAGTGCTGGTGACTCCAGCGGGTACTTCTAAAGGTTGCGGGTGAGTTGAGGTCGTGCCTATGCGTAACTAACGCACAGCATCGTTGAGTTTGAATCTCCGGACCAGGCGCGAGATGCTCTGTCGCAGCTCCATGAGAAGTCATTCATGGGCCGCGATGTCTTCATCCGCGAGGTAGGTGGCGAATGTCAGTGTGAACGCTTCTAACCTCGCAGGACCGTGAAGAGGTCGCTCGCTTTGGTGCACCCCCACACCCTGGCAGGATCGGCGCCGCCCTTGGCGAGCGCTCGACTGGGCCGAATCGCAGCATTTTCGTCATGAACGTAAGTTACCAACATACAGAGTCGCGTCTGACGATAGCTTCCTCTCCAGGCTTCTTGGCAAGATCTGAAGGACCTGATGCGCCAAGCGGGTGACGTCACCCGCGTCGACCTCAACATGACCCCCGACGGACGCCCGAAGGGCAGCGCCGTTGTCGTCTTTGCCGACCCCAGTGTTGCTGACAACGCTTTGAGGATGTTCAAGGGCTTCGACTGGTACGGTAACGTCCTCGACTGTCGTGAGGACAAGTACGCAAGCACGTCCTTCCGCGGTGGCCGCGGGGGCATGCGCGGTGGCTTCCCGCCTCGAGGCGGCTTCCCTCCTCGCGGAGGCTTTGGCGGCCGCGGAGGGTTCGCTGGTGCAGGTGGATTTGGTGGTGGTTATGGCGCCCCTCCCGCTGACTTCAACGGCGGTTATGCCGCCGCTGCGCCTCCAACTGCAGCTGCTGGAAACTTCGCAGACACCGGCGACTACGGGCAGCCGCCCACCGGCCCGTCGTCCCAGAACGACGCACGGGTCAGCACGGGCCTTCAACCTGTCCCCGCTGAGCCGAGTCAGCAGATCTTCGTCCGCAACGTGAGTACAGCTAACTTCTCTGCGACAGCTGACAGCCAGCTTCCGTTCGCTACTTCGAATGAAGATCTGGTCGAGCTCTTTGAGACCGTCGGCAACGTCACGTTGGCGGAGGTCCTGATCGACGGAGAGCGGCCGCGCGGTGAGGGCTTCGTTGAGTTCACCGATGTATCAGAGGCCCAGCAGTCGTGCGATCGCTTCATGGGCTACGTGTACGGTGGTCGGGCAATTGACGTGCAGTTCGCTCCTGAGCGACACGAGTTCAGCTCAACGGCTGTTAAGGGAGGGCAGGCGAACCCTTAGGAATGATTCGCTGCCGTTCTCTTTCGATGTTCTTTTCCAGTTCAGATAACCTTAGTTTAAGTCCGATATGGTTCCGAATGTATGCTGTAGTGTTTATCGCATCGGGACTTGGCTGCGAGTGACGACTGATTGAGCTGCTAGGCTGGATGTTGAATGTGGAGTCAGGCTGATGATATCCACGTGTCTCGGATCCGGGCCGAACTGGAGCCGGCCGGATCCGCAAACTCAGCCAAGTCGATTCAATCGGTCCACTTCGTCATTACGACAGCACTTATCAGAACTCTGCACCGACCGCGCTTCATCACGACATCGACCTGCGACGACATACATTAGACCGACCGTGTAACGACCCAACCATCAAGCCTCCCATCACCGCCGATTCCAAAGCTTCCTCATCTCAACACCTCATCTGCTCCACCATGATCACGATTGACCAGGTCGTCTCTGCCGCCCCGCCGGATGTGCGCGAATCGCTCGACGACGGTACCGTGTCCTATCTCGGCACAGTGATCGAGGGCAAGACGGACCCCGACGATGTGCGGAAGACTCTCGCCCCATTTTTGGGTATGGGACCAGCCGATCTGGACCGCATGTTTGCAAAGCTCTCCCTCGGCTCCAACCCGACAGCGAGCGCGGCGCCGGACCCCTCCTCCCTCCTAGCCGAGGTCGAGACTCGACCATCAACGCCCTCAAAGAAGGACAAGAAGAGGCGTGCGCCAGCTGCACCGACCGGTCCGAGCATCATGGCCTACAGCCAACAGAGTCGATTCCACTCCGCGACCCTCTCGACGCTGTCGACCGAGATCGACATCCGCGGCGTCAACGTGACCGTCGACGAGGCCGAGCTACTCATCGATGCACGACTATGGCTCAAAAGCGGGACGCACTACGGTCTTGTAGGACGAAATGGGACAGGCAAGTCTACACTGCTCTCCGTTATCGGCGATCACTCGCTCATCGGTTTTCCCGAAAACATTCGCACTCTGTATGTGCAGCAGCTCGACGTAGTGGAGACGGACGAGAGCGTGCTGTCTGCCGTCCTCAGCTCAGACGAGGAAGTCACCAAGCGAGTACGAGACACCGAGCGCATCGAGGCTGCTGTCGCTTCCGCCAATGACAAAGCCATTGCAGACGCAATCACAACATTCATCGAGCGCGTCACTAACGAACGTATCCTCGCGGCACAGAAGACGGCAACTCTCCGCTCCGGTGCACGGGGAAAGAAGGCCCGAGGTGTTGCTTTGAAGGCTGAGCAGACCATGCTTGCCTCGGTTCGCGAGGAGGTCTATGGAACCGCTTCCGAGAGCGAGGCACAGGTCGCCGCCCGTGTGCTTGCGACTCTGTACGACGAGCTCGGGAAGATGGACGCGGACAGCGCCGAGGCTCGTGCGAGAGCGATCCTCGCCGGACTCGACATCGACGAGGAGACGGCCGACGGACCGGTCTCCGCTCTTTCGGGTGGTTGGCGTATGCGCGTCGCGCTCGCTAAGGCAATGTTTGTCCGCCCCGACCTGCTCCTGCTCGATGAGTGCACGAACCACCTGGACCTCGCCGCCATCGCCTGGCTGCAGGAGTACCTCTCCACACTGGACGTCACCATCGTGTGCGTGTCCCACGACCGCGACTTTCTGAATGGCGTATCGCAGGAGATCATCCGCCTCAGCGACCGGACGCTCTCGTACCATCCTGGCAACTACGACGAGTACGAGCAGAGCGAGGAGGAGCTGGCGAAGAAGAAGTTGCGCCAGCACGAGGCGCTCCAGCGCCGCAGGGAGCACGTGCAGAAGTCGATCGAGCGGTTCATGAAGCACGCCCGCTCGTCCAACGACGACAAGGTGCTTGGCCAAGTTGCCTCGAGGCAGAAGAAGCTCGAACGCATGACGGGTATGGAGAAGACGGAGGACGGGAAGCGCTTCAAGGTCTCGTATTGGGCCGGATACCACGATACGATGCGCCCCGAGATCGAGCTGAAGAAGGCCGAGGCGAGTGTGGACCTCAAGATCCCGACTCCCGAGACGCTGCGCGGTAACGGGCCCTTGATCTCGCTGTCGAGCGTCAGCTTCAACTATCCCGGCCGCAAGCGCCGAGTAATCAAGAGCGTCTCACTCAGCATCATGCCTGGTGACCACATCGCACTGTTGGGTCTGAACGGATGCGGCAAGTCGACCTTGGTGCAGCTTCTCAGTGGCGGCTTGACGCCGACGCACGGCAACATCACTCGGCACCCTGGACTGCGTATCGGTCACTACACGCAGCACTTTGTCGACGAGCTGAGTTCCGTCCGACACTCGGCGCTTGACATCCTGCGCACCAAGGCCGAGAAGGAGACAGCCGAGGCGATCTCGAAGGGTCGCGAGGCAACTGCGCCCAAGGAGGGCGACCTGCGCAAGTGGCTCGGCGGGTTTGAGGTTTCCGGCCAACTCGCCATTCGACCCGTCAACACCATGAGCGGAGGACAGCGCGCGAGGCTGGCTATGGCGCTCATGCTCTGGGAAAAGCCCCACATTCTCCTCCTCGATGAGATCACGAACCATCTCGACATGTACGCCGTCCAGGGCCTCCTCGCCGCCCTCAACGACTATGAGGGCACAGTTGTCCTCGTGACCCACGATCGTCACTTCGTCCGTGAGACAGCCGATGACGTTTACGTCCTTGAGGAAGGGCGCCTCAGGCTGCTCGAGGAGGGTATCGACGAGTATGTTGCCCAGTTTGCGGAGTGAGGTCCACATTTGTATTTATGTCACATGTATCATATCCTCCGGTCTAACTGACTCATACCACTCGCTAATCCTCACGTTTTTCTCACTTTCTCTCAGGCTTCCACACCTGTACCACCACCATGTCCGGTAACTCGGCTGACCCTCCGCCTACGCCACATCAGGTCTGGAACGAAGGGGACTTCTGCCTCATATCGGCGGACAACGTGTGTCTCTAAGTATCATCGCGTACCCGGTTCTGGGCCAGGTACGTTCCGGTAGCATCAGCGTCAAACGCTGAACTTAGCAACGTCCTCGACGATGCCAACGACATCCCCGACGGGTCGTCAGCCGAGGAGATCGTCCATTTCACAGACTCAGAGCTTGAGTCTTCACCGACCAACGACTGCTTTCTCAATTTGGCGGTGAATCATGCAGCTACCACCTCGACGACATCTCTGTCTCCAGAGGAGAGCGCCAAGGACATTGCGCTCTGCTATGAGATCCACCGATTGGTCCGGTTTTTTTGCATAAATACGACTGCGCTCCCTTGCTCCGCATGCCTCAAATGAACGCGGACGCGGGCTGCTGCTTTGCTGGGATATCCCTAAGCCCTTGACAACCTTCGTCATTGGATCGATAACGGACAATCTGCGCTTCTGTGAGCTCGCACTTCGGTTTCTCCACAAAAGCGCGACGATTCGTTCGGTTGGGCTTCTGAGCATTCCCCGACTTGTGGCGTTGACCCAGGAGCTATTCCTCTGCCAATGTGGACGGGTAAGCGTTTCACCGTTATGGATGCGTCCGCTGTAGGCTCCGCGGCAAATGCGACCTTTGTTTGCGTCTCGGCACGCGAGAAGGGTTTCTACGATCTGCACTGCCGGAGTGTGAGCAGCCCCCTCGTCTTCGGCACACAGGGCCACGGCCAACCGCTGGCGTCCCTCTCAGACGGGTGCCCTCTTGATCCCGTTACAATGTCCCTGGCCGCTGCGCGTATCGCTCAGTCCGAGCATCTCTGGGCACTGAACAGGGTGTGGTCCTTTTGACTCGTTGTCCATCAGTCGCAACCCGATGACGACGAGTACGAACCCGCCCGCATGCTTCAGGGGGTCCCTCTCAAGCTCTCGGTGCTGCTTGCCGAAATGTGCTCCGCAAGCAACAGCGCGGATTCGTTGTCAGCTCCCCAGACCAACACCAACTAAAGCCTTCTGTATCCGGCCCGAGGGTCGCCTCAGAGGCAACCATTGTGTAATTAGTTCGTTGTGGACGGGAACCTCCATTCTGTGTTCAGTCCTTTATGCAACAAGATGATCCCATGACACAACACTCACTTCATCCCTCACCTGCGACTTCCGTGACTCACAAAGCTGGCACCGATCGAGACCTCAAAACGACTAGGAACAAAAAATTAATTGAGCAAGCGCATAACAGGGGTCGAACCTGCGACCCTTGGCGGTGTCGGTGTACTAACCGAAAACCAACGCTCTGGCCACTGAGCTAAATGCGCTGCAAATCACGTGTTTCCGTCCCACATTGCGTCCTTCCCGTGGGGCCCCGCATTCTCGGCATCCTTTGTTCTCTCTCCCTCCTTACCCACACAGACGCTCCTGTAAGCTAATCTCCGATCTTGGCTCAGCGCAACGCTGGCTAGAACGATTATGACTCTAAGATACATTGCAGATTTACAAAAGATACAGTCGCTTCCCCTTCGTGTAGGGCGGGGAAGGCGTCTCATATGGACCTGATGAATGAATGTTGTTATATTGGACGTTCAGATGAGTTCCCAAACGTCATCTGGAGAACCGGGCGTGTCATCCTACGACGCGTCTCGGTTCAAGAACACCATGTGCTCCCTCACGAAGCCGCGCGTGCCCTGGCGCAGGCTTAGGATGCGAAGCATAATCTCGATCCGAGCTTTGAGACCTGCCGCGGCTTCGGGCGAGAGAGGAGCGGGCTGTGCGTCCTGGGACCACGGGGATTGAGGGGTTGCCGTGCCGTTCGCGACGACGCGGGAGGCGGAAGTGGGTGGAGGAGGAGGCATGGTGGAGCCTGGGCGGGCGGGAAGAGGAGGAGTAGAGGCCGGGCTCGTGCTCGGGCGACGCGGAAGGGTTGGGCGACTCCCCGGGCGAGAGGGGAGAGGCGGCGGGGTATTAGTCGCCGAAGTGGGGACCGATGGGGTGGACGGAGCAGAAGTTTCGGGCCGAAGAGGGGCTTGCCAGAAGGTCCGCACGTCGGCGGAGACGGCATCCATGAGCTCCCTCGTCCCGACCTTGTTCCAGCGGGGAATGTTCATGAGAGTTTGGTATCGCGCGCTCTCGAGATCGTCGAGGGGAATACCCTCGCCATCGGGGTTGAAGAACGCCTTGGTGTCGGCGATCCACTTGAAGACTTGTTTCGTCTTGCTCTCGGAAAGCACACCAGGACCTGCGTCCCTGCCTCCAACCAGTCCATGGAGGCCGATACCACCATGCGTCGGCTCGCCGAGCGGCGGGAGAAGTAGCTCAGCGAACACGGACAGGAGGCCGTCCCAAACAGAGACGATCACCGCGGTGAGCTTGACTTCCAAGAGGAGGCCGAGGTTCGCGTCAAGTTGCTTGAAGACAGGGTCCAGACTGAGCTCACGCTTCAGGTGCGACGCCTTGACAACACTGGCAAGGTACTCCGGCGTCAGGAGCCAGCGGGGATACTCCAGTATGCGGTCTGCAAGGGCAGCGCGCATGCCGCCCTCGATTCGTCCGAGTACACGTTCGGCGTGTGAGAGGTTGGACGCAATGTCGTTCACTTCGGTGAACGGCTTCTGCACTCGTACCTTCACATTGCCGGTCGGCGCGAGGTTGAGCACGGTATCCTCGGCGTGCTCGTTGATAACGAGAGTCTTCGATCCAAGGAAGTTGTGCTGTCCCACGAGTGCGCGGTCATGTGCTTGCAGCTCGAGGAGCCTGTTCTCACCCGGCCTCAGCGTGACACGGATGCTCTCGTTGAGGCGCGGGTTCGCGTCCCCGAACACAGTCTCGGTCTTGAGCACACGCTCGCCCGTGTTACGGTCGTAGATACTGATGAAAGCGTCGGCGGGCTTGCCGTTGCGCTTGAAAAGCCCCGAGGCCGCCTGGATGGTGACGGTGTACGTGCGGCCGCCGCCGTCGTCGCCGTCCTCGATTTGCAGGTTGGTCAGGGCCGCAGCACAGGCGTCCGCATCCATCTGCGCCGAGAGGCGGGGAACCTCGTTCTGAACGGCGATAACGTTGAGAAGCTTAGCGCACACTGTCTCGTCGGCGACGTATGGGGTGACTACGCGGCGCTTCTGATCAAGCAGTTTGTCACGCGCAAGCTTGCCCTTCTGCAGCCACTTGTCCTTGCCTCCGAGTTGAGCGCTAGAGCGAATGCTGGCGCCGTCCTCGGAGAGGGGCGGAGCGACCTGCCACTCGAACTTCTCTGCCAATACTTGCGCATACAGCACCAGGGATGCTGCAAGCGTCTTGCTGAGGTCCATGAGGAAGAGTGCGCGCTTGGCAGGCGACAGGCTCGAAGACGTGATGACCTTGAGGCTGTTGCTGACGAGTCCCATGAAGTCGAGGTATCCTTGCGTGTACTGGCTGTTAACCAGCGTCCACGACTCGGTCTGGACGAGGCGGAAGATCCAATCCTTGTTCTGGGAACGTTCTGTCTCACGCAGCCACTTCTGGATGTGCGGCTCAAAGTAGAGCTCTAGGTCGAAAGCGGTCTCCGTCCCCGTCAGCTCCTCGTACATCTTCAGCAAGCGGTAGGTCACCTCGTACAGCGAGATGAAGACCTCGCTGCTCCCCTCGACGCCCGGCGAGAGCTCGAGCCGCTTCAGCTCGCCGAGGAACAGAGGAAGCTGCGCAGCGATAATGATCTGCGCGGGGCTGCACTCGGGCATGCAGCGCGAGGGTCGCCACGAGTGGGTGACGTTGGTGATCTCCTGCTCGAACCATTCGGCAAGGCGCTCGAAGCCCTCGATAACCGGGTCCGTGGTCTCGCCAGCGGTGCCGAGCATGTAGTTGTGAGCGATGAGTTCGGTGCTGACGGCGTTGAACTCGTTCACGGCGGCGGCATACACCTCCGCCGAGATGCGCCTGAATGCCTCCTTGGCTTCAGGCGAATCGATGAAGAGGTCGGAGTGCACGTGCAGCAGGGGCAGAATTGAAGGCGGCGGCGATGGTGGCGGCACGCCTGTCGAGGGGAAGATGGACGCCATGGCCCTCGCAGTCAGGTCGAACAGGCGGGTGAACAGCACTTCGAGGATTGGCGGCTGGTCCTCGTCCCCGAGCATGTCGCATAGGTCGGCGACACTGTTCGCCAGCGCTTCACCTGCCGCGACCTCACCGCGCGTCCCGATCGACTCGGTCCATGCCTTGAAAGCCTCATTAACCTGCGCCTCCTTGTCCTCGACTGTCTCTGGCTCCCACATCTCCTCGCACTGCGTCACGAGTGCGTTCACGCTCGGCGCCGGCGCAACACCGGTAATGCTCGAGCGGGAACTGCCCGGCTCTTCGGCAATGGGCGAGGTAATGCTGAACGGCACGCCCGGTGAGTCCAGCATCGTCGGGCCCTGTAGGGATCCATTCGTCGAGTGCGTCGATGCCCGCTTCAGGAG